>CABHPH010144440.1:0-17441 GCA_902168325.1 Peromyscus nudipes
AACAATAATTAAATACAAAGAAGTCATAAATTTGAGAGCAGGGGGCATGCATAGAAGAGACTGAGGGAGAAAAAGAGAAGGTGGGAAATGATATAATTGTGTAATAATTTCAAAGAATGAAAAAATTTTAAAAAGATAGTGTCTCCCTATGTAGCCCAGGTTGGCCAAGAACAATCCTCCTGCCTCAGTCTCCCTAGAGCTAAGATTACAGTATGCCACAATGCACAAGCAAATCTTGACTATTTCTTATTTTATTTGTTCTATCTCTAATGTGGTGGTATTGTGTTCCCCAAAATATTGTGTACCTTAATAAACTTATCTGGGGTCAGAGACGGAACAGCCACAATGTTAAACATGAGGATAGGCAGTGGTAGCACACGCCTTTAATCCTAGCATTCCAGAGACAGAAATCCCTCTGGATCTCTGTGAGTTCAAGGCCACATTGGAAATGGCCAGGCATGGTGACTCACACCTTTAATCCCAGGGAGTGGTGGTAGAAAGCAGAAAGGTATATAAGGCGTGAGGACCAGAAACTAGAAGCATTTGGCCTGGAGAAGCATTTGGCCTGGTTAAGCATTCAGGCCTGAGCAGCAGTTCAGCTGAGACCCATTCTGAATGAGAACTCAGAGGCTTCCAGTCTGAGGAAACAAGACCAGCTGAGGATCCAGTGAGGTGAGGTAGCTGTGACTTATTCTGTCTCTCTGACCTTCCAGTGTTCACCCCAATAACTGGCTCAGGTTTGATTTTATTAATAAGGCTCTCTAAGACTCATGCTACAACCTCAAAAATACCAAACTGTCCTTTCAAATGTCTCTATCTGGATATCTCATAATCACCAGACTCAACTTAACCCAAACTCTACCTTCACCCTGACTTGACTACTCCTCTCTGTCTTCACTGTCTTTACCAAGGCTCAGATCAGAATCGAAGCTCATCTCAAGTAATCCCCCATTCCCCAGCCCTTCACACAAGCTCATCAATAAGTTCTAGCATTTATGCTTTCAAATTTTGCACCTCAGATCCACCCACAATTCCTCACTTTCACTGTCATTATCTCTTCTCCCAAAGGCTCTGTTCCACTCTTGCTCCTTCCCAATCCAATGCCATATAATGGTTGGCACGATCTCTTCAATCTAGTTCACTACCAGCAGCTAGTAAATGCAGGGCTGACTTTATTTTCTGATGACAAGTCTCTCTCCTGCTCAGAATGTATCTCCTGTGTGTGTGGAGATCGGCAAAACAAGGGTCAGTCCGGGCTGTCAGAAAACTGTCTCCACCTGGAAGTTGTCCACTCTGTTTCACAACCAACCTCGCACTCTGTCTATGAGAGGACATGCCATTCCCACGGTTATACACTACAAGGGATAGTTTTAGGTCCCTAGTATGTCACAGTGGTTGAAGTGGCACTTTACCGAATGACTGTATCTACCATCACCTCTGTTTACTGGACTTAACACTGTTTGATCAATACACCAATGGTATGACACACAGAATTAGGACTATCTTACTTACTCTCTCATGCTCTTGCTATACACACTGTTGTGACAACAATCTCAAAAGCAAATTGACCTTTGTGTATGCTGTGGCTTAAAATGAGTCAGTATCCTCACATCCCCCAAGAATGAGTAGAAAATTTCTTAATAAAGAAAAATGAGGGAAAAAAAGTAAAAAAAGGTACTAATCCTCTCCTTAGAGATTTAAAAAAATGAGTCAGTAAGTATCCATTACCTTTAGTGCAGGTTTTTTTTTAAAAAGAACTTGCCAGACCCATTTCTGCACTGTGCATTCCACCTTGCATCTGGTCTTCTTGTCCATCACTCATGAACTAATTGCTGCTAAAGGCCGTTTGCTGATTCCCTTCCTCTCCTTTGCCACTGGTGTCCCCTCCAGGACTTTCCCAGACCCTCCTCTGAGATAAACTCTGTTATATTGGTAGCATACAAGAGTCTGTCTTCTTTTCCCAACATGAGCTCCCTGACAGCAAAAACTATTTTACATATCTTTTAATTTAGTGAGATGTCCAACAAGCATGTGCTGAAGTGAACCCCAACTGCATCCCAGGAATTTAATGTTGGCATAATATTGGCAGTTCCCCATCAAATGGCACTGAAGAAAGTCAAGAGAGATGGCTGCACCTCCCCAGACAGATTTGGTCCTCCTGGAAGACTCAGAGTTATATAGTTACATGTGACCCTTGGCACTTCAGAGAAGGGACAGATTCTTAAATTTGTTGTCAGACTGATTATCAAGAGAACAACACTGTCTCATTTTAGCTCTCTATTCTGATTAAAGTTTCTTCCCAGACTGACCCATGCATGACTTCTCTCTCGATCAGTCTAAACTCTACACCAATGTCACAATGGTACAGCTCATCATTACATATGCTCTTGATAGACAACTTTAGGTGGAGACTGTAACCAACAAGGTCCTTTGCTGTTTCACTGTCATCTTGGACACTCACTGACACTTAGGACAAAAAAGACACTGTGACAGAACAGACAAGCAGGGGAAACTAGGTAATTTTCCAGGTGCTTTTTTTTTCCTTAGAAGGAACAGGGCATCTCTGCACTCCTGGGTTCAAGTGACTGTGCCACCTTGGCCCCCAAGTAGCTGAGGTTACCTGTGTGTTCTACCATGCCTGGCTTCTAAGTACTCTCCAACTGTGTTTCTCAAAAAAGTCTCTTTACTTGATCTGTGTCAAGTACATACATACCGAAGACAAGCATAAACACTGACTCTAAAACCAATAGCTTAAGTTAGCTACAGTAGTGTTTATTTCCCTTCTAAGAGATGAATACCAGGAAAACTCCTTCAAACGACGATTCTGAAATGCTCAGAAGTAATCTAACCCTACCACCTGGTCATGCATTGTCATGGTAGTAAGCTACCAACCACTGCAGTTTCTTCCACTCCCTTAAGGAGCAACCAGAGGAATCTTGGAACTTACAATGAGAACCTGCAGACCTCGGACTCATCCATCCCCAGGTCTTGCTAAACTGAAATAGACTACAGTCAAATATTTAACTAAACTCACATGATATAATTACAGCTAAGTGTTTCCTAGAGAATATGGCAAGGTGAAAGACATATATATTCAACAAATGACACTTACTTTTCTAGTATCACCTCTGATATGACAGGGTTTTAATTTTCAAACTCAACTATTCAGTGTGATTCAATTTAATTCTCATTTAAAAACTCCACAGCACAAAAAAAGCTCTTCCATTACTCAGTCTCTCCCTCACCAGCCTTCTCAGTTCTCACTGCTGTCTCCAGCAGGTATCTAGTATAGTCTTGAAATGCAGACTGTCAAGGAATACACTATACTCCAGCACTGTAAAAATAAAGCAAATAAAAAGCACACAAACAAAAACACCAAAACAACCAAAGAAAACACTACACGCTTTTGTTATCACGCATTTTACTGGTTTATTTTCTATAACAGGGTCTCACATAGCCCAGGCTGGCCCCACTTCCCTCTATAAGGGAGAATGACGTGAATTTCTGATCCTCCTGTTTCTACCTCTGAGGTGCTACGGATTGAACCCAAAACTTTGTTTAGTTTTTTTTTTGTTGTTGTTGTTGTTGTTGTTTTCCAAAATAGGGTTTCTCTGTGTAGCCCTGGCTGTCCTGGAACTCACTCTGTAGACCAGGCCGGCCTTGAACTCAGAGATCCCTGCCTCTATCTCTGCCTCTGCCTCCCAAATACTGGAATTAAAGGTGTGCACCACCACCGCCGCCTGACTGAATCCAGGACTTTGTGCAAACTAGGCAAGGACTCTACTGAGTGAGCTATATCTAAAACACCTTATTTTTGTGGGGTGATTTTTTTTTTGTTGTTTCTCTCTCTCTCTCTTTTTTCAGGGGTAGCGGTGTGAGAGACAGGGTCCTCCTATGTAGCTCAGGCTAACCTCAAATACCCCTGCTTCATCCTCCCAATTACCAGGATTACAGGCCTGCGGAAACCAAACACTTTAACTGAGACACAAATGAGCACTGAAAACCATGACTGCTACGCTGATGGCAAAAGGCTATCAAGCTGTCCAGGGGTGGACTGTGGCTTTGAAGGCCTTTAATCCCAGCATCAGGAGGCAATGGCTTGATCTAGTGCAGGTATCATACAGACAGCCACAGCTGCTATAGATATATGAGTACAGTGGTCCTGTCCTGGCTCTAATCTCTGAAAATTTACCAACCTGCTGGGTGGAGTAAAGACTAAAATAAACAAACAAACAAAAAAAAAACCCAACTATACATAACCCTTTAATCCTAAATTCTGTGCTGGTGTCCCTTTTTCTCTGCTATTCATATTTGCTGAAAAAAGTTTTTTTCCTTTAACTTGAGTGAGAGTCCCACTATATAATCTAGGCTGTCCTTGAACCTGTGATCCTCCTCCCTCAAATTCCTGATGCAAGGGTGCACCACTAAGTCCAGCTTTGAAAACCCAGCTTGTGTTTGTAGTTCCAATGTCCTTCTCTCTTTTCAGAAATGTAACCACCAACTGTGTGCTGACTTTCTTACCAACCTCTAGAACCAAATACATTACTGCCTACTGCCAATAGACGTCTCTACCTCCTGTGCTCAGGTCCCTAAAACTCAATACAACTACAACTCAAACAGCGTGTGCCCCACATGTGTTCTCCCTCTGCCTCATCTGAAATGCAGTCATCCCACTCAAATCAGAACTCTGGCAACATCATCAGCTCCTTCCTAGCACCAAATTCTACTAATTCTAATCTCTAACATTCCAGTGTTCTTTTTCTTATCTGTGCCTACTTCCCTGACTTCATGTTTTTACTAGTTTTACTCCTTTTTAAAAATTGACTTTCTTACCCTCAATACCCACCTACCTCCAACATCAGAATGACATTTAGAAAGTACAAAATCTTGACTAATATAATTCCACTCCATGCTATACCAGGGCCAGTCCCTGCTGACCTCTTTGGCTTCATCTTACAAAGCTACATTGTATTCCGTTTCCCTAGAGCACCCATAGTTTCATGTACCTCTGTATAAGCTATTTCCTCTTAGAAGCACCCAGAGGCCAAACTTCTCAACTTGCAGATAGATGCAGTCTTAGGCAATCTTTTCTGTGAAATCTTTGACACCATCTTATCTCACAGGCAATCTGGATGTGCCCTTCCTCTGTTAGTAACTGTACAGGCAATACTCCCTAGGCTTGCTTATGTGTGGACTACAGGGATAAGCATCTGTGTGGTGTCTGAATAAGAATGGCCCATGGCTCATATATTTGAACTCTTAGTCACAGGGAGTGGCACTATTTGAGAAGGATTAGGAAGTGTGGCTTTTTTGGAGTAGGTGGGCCTTGTAAGTGTGTCACTGGGGATGGGCTTTGAGGTTTCAAAGGCCCAAGCCAGGACCATTGTAGCTCTCTCCTGCTGCCTGCATACCACCACCATGTCTGCCTGTGTACCACCACACTCCCTGCCATGATGATAAAGGAGTAAACCTCTGAAACTGTAAGCAAGCCCCAGTGTGGAATATTCCTTTACACTTTGTGAATATATGTCACAGTGATTGGTTTAGTCAAGAAGCTGACTGGTCAATAGCTTAACAGGATAAGGTTAGGGGGAGAGCCAAACAAGAGAATGCTGGGAAGAAGAAGGGTGGAGTCAGGAGTCACAAGCAGATGCAGAGAGAAGCAAGATGGGCATGCCATTCTGAAGAAAGGTACCAAGCCACATGGCAAAGCATAGATTTAAAAAAAATGGGTTAATTCAAAATGTAACAGCTAACTAATAACAAGCCTGAGCTATTGGCCTATCATTTATAATTTATATTAAGTCTCTGAATGGTTATTTGGGAAGTAGCTGCTGAGACACAGGAAAACTCTGCCTACAAATGGCACCCAACATGAGGCTAGAATTTCCACGTGGAACCTGACAAGACTTGAGGGAAGGTTCTAAAAACACATAGGGATGGAGACAAATGCAGCTTCCTAGTCTCATGTCTCTGATGCCGCTGCAGTACAGAGATGCTGGCTAATGCCTGTGAGCTTGAGCTGCCATCATGAGCCATGCCAGCAGGCCAAGAGCTAAGCTGTGTGGTGGGTTCCCATAGTCTCTCACATGGGCCACAGTACAGAGAAGCATCTCCTGGCAGCTGCCTGCGGTAAGAACGAGCTGCTATGCATTAAGCTAAGCTGCACCGGCAGCAGCTAAAATAGCAATTTAAGATTCATCTCATGGGATCACAAAAACAATACAGATGCTCAGTAAAAACAGATCCAGACCATCCGCCCCCAAAAAAACCTTCTGAATGGGTTACAGTGTGTTTAGGGTATTATGTTTACACAGCTCACTTAGAAATATATATAATTAAAAAATACAGATTAACAGTCATCTATAATAGTCAAACTTATGATCATGTAAAGTATGTTTTCAAGGTCATAAACAGACATATTTAAATAGATAGATGGTCTTCAAACACTTCAAAGACCTACAGAATATGGCATTTAATATGTTTAATAACTTTAGGCTTTTCATGACAATCAGATACGTCCAGTCCTGGCAGCACCAATCTACTTCAGAGAAGATGATGGGCATTGAAGAAACTCTGTATGGAGTTTGTTTTCTTTATGGCAAAAGCTAGCCATTTGGAAAAAAAAACAAAACCAAAAACAGCCTTTGTCTTTATTTGCTGTCAGATACACTAGGCCTGTAGGCCAAAGTTAGAAGCCCCAATGTTATAGAAGAACCTAGGGTGACTGTCCAGGCAGCCATATGTCTCTGTCATTAGGCAACATTTCACCCTTCTGGGGTCTTTGACGGAACTGAAGACTAGATAGTGTGAGAGGTCGGCTCTCACCTTTTATAAGGGTTCCTATGAGGAGGAGAGAGGGATAAGAAAATATTAGATAGAAAGATAGTGAAGAGGAGAAAGAGGGAAACACAGGATAGCTTTGGGAGGACCTGGGTCAAAGCCCAACGGCTCCTTCTGCCTCTTCAAAAGGGCTTTTTATAACAATGCCAAAGGGTGGGGCAAAAGACCTCCCCCTTGCTAGATCTACACACTGCACAGCCAAGTGTAGACCCTTCCAAACACCTGGTAACTATACCCGTGGTCAAATCATCTCCTTATGCAGCCCTGCTGGGTAAATCAAGCTCAGATTCTTGGACTCTGAGTAAGATCTCACTAGGAAACCTCTGTGGGTCTCTACAAGACAGTCATAGTTAAAGTTTTCCTTAGTTATGATAAAAGGTAAATTAGATATAAAACTTTAGAGTCACAAAGATAAATAATAGAGTATTTTCTCAAAATTTGCCAAATACAAATGGACTGGATATTGTAACTGCAATTCTTACTTAATAACTGTTTTTTTGTTTGTTTGTTTTTTGTTTTTTCAAGATAGGGTTTCTTTGTGTAGCTTTGGAGCCTGTCCTGGAACTCACTCTGTAGACCAGGCTGGCCTTAAACTCACAGAGATCCACCTACCTCTGCCTCCCGAGTGCTAGGATTAAAGGCGTGCACCACCACTCATCTTAATAACTGTTTTGTTATATATAAATTTACTATGTTAAAGTTAAAACCTTCCTTTTTAATTAGATAAAAAGGAGGAAATGTGAAATATTCCTTTACACTGTATGAATATATGTCATTGTGATTGGTTTAACAAAGAAGCTGACTGGTCAATAGCTGGACAAGATAAGGTTAGGGGGAGAGCCAGACAGAGAATGCTGGGAAGAAGAAGGGTGAAGTCAGGAGTCACAAACAGATGCAGAGAGAAGCAAGATGGGCATGCCGTTCTGAGGAAAAGTACCAAGTCATTTGGCAAAGCATAGATAAGAAATATGGTTTAATTTAAAATGTAAGAGTTGGCTATTAACAAGCCTGAGCTACTGGCCTATCATTTATAATTTATATTAAGTCTTTTTTTTTTTTTGTTTTGTTTTGTTTTGTTTTTTCGAGACAAGGTTTCTCCGTGTAGCTTTGCGCCTTTCCTGGAACTCGCTTTGGAGACCAGGCTGGCCTCGAACTCACAGAGATCCGCCTGGCTCTGCCTCCCGAGTGCTGGGATTAAAGGCATGCACCACCACCGCCCGGCTTTAAGTCTTATAATTTATATTAAGTCTCTGAATGGTTATTTGGGTAGTGGCTGCTGAGACATAGGAAAACTCCACCTACACCCCAGTCAAATGCTTTGTTTTATAAGAGTTGTCCTGGTCATGGTGTCTCTTCACAGAAGCTGTACACTAAGACAGTATGCATCAGAGGGGTCACTTAACACTTCATCAGTATCATTAAATACAATGCCAGCCCAAGTGGCATTCTTAATCAACCCTTTTGCGGGATAAGTACATATTTTCAGAAAAAAATAAAGTCAACTCAATACAATGTTATGAGTTTACTCATAAGGATTCTACTCACTCACATCTTTTTAAAAAAGCATCTTACAGCAGGGCAGTATGCTATTCCCCCATGGTACTTGAAGCAGTAGAGGAATCTTTGGTCCTGGTTTGGCAGAAACCTAGAACTTACTACATAGATCAAGCTGTCCTAGACTCACAGACATCCAACTGCTGCCTCTCACACCTGGCTGTAAAATTTTAACTTTAAAGTGTCAAATCTACTCTTCTATCTGGGAAATCAGGAAAAGCTGCCTGGTATAGGAGGGCAGTCTAAACCAGGAATGATGAGAAAGACAGGTATCCACCTTGGGCTACTAAGCCAATTTGTTCAATTGTTAGGTCCTCCAGCCTGCCTCCAAGACAAGTGGTCAATTCTTAACAAAAGGGCTTGAGAAAATAAGGCTGCCTTCTGAAAACCTAAACACAAGTCACTGTAAGTCTCTTGGAAGTAGGGGCAGTATTGGTGGGGGATACAAGTACTACACATAAAGAACAGTAGTAATTCAACTCAACCAGCTTTTTGGAATGTTTGTGAAGTACAGCATACTGTGCTCATCAAGCTTTCCAAGAAAGAGACGGAAGTCAGGTTTCATTGTAACTGCTGGTCACATAAGAATGTTTAATTTCATTTATTTGTCATGCCTATTTTGAGGGAGTGTATGTATGTATGTATGTATGTATGTATGTGTACGTGCGTGTGTATTTGCGTGTGTGTGTGTGTGTGTGTGTGTGTGTGTGTGTGTGTGTGTGTGTGTGTAGGTCAGAAGACAACCGTAAGTGTTATCTTAAGGGTCACTGTCTACTTCCTTTGAGACAGGGGCCTTCATTGCCTGGAGCTTACCAGTTAGCCTAGATTAGCTAGACAGTGAGCTTCTGGGACCTTCGGTCTTCTATTCCCTAGTGCTGAAATTACAAGCACACATCACCATACCCAGCCTCAGGCTCTAGGGATTGAACTTAGGTCTTCTTGCAAGAACTTTAGTGACTGAGCCATCCCTCCAGTTCTGACATTTTTTTATGTTTTGTTTTTTGTTTAGAGGAACAGCATCTCACTATATACCCTAACCTCTCACCTCACACTGTGTAGCCCAGGCTGGCCTAGAACTAGCAATCCTCTTGCCTTAGTTTCCCAAGTGCTGATTACAGGTGTCTACACGCATATCTGGCTCAGCAGAATGTTTTTGTAACCCATTTATAATGAGTAAAGAAAAGTCTTTATTCTTTTTCCACACTGCACATTTTAATTGTTTACTTGCGTTCCTTGAGGCAAGGTTTGATATGTGAACCAGGATGACCTTCAAGGTCACAGTATTCTCTTACGATTGCTTTCCAATGCTGAGATTATGGCATGAGCCATCACACCAGGCCATTTTTTTGGGGGGGGGGGCGGGGGCAGGATATGGAACCTAGGGCTTTGTTCATGAAAGGTAAGCACTCTACCAACTGGACTACATCTTGATCCCTTTCTTTTTTGAGAGGCAGGTCTCACACAGCCCAGGATAGCCTCTAACTCATGGTGATCCTCCTGCCTCAGCCTCCAGAGTACTTGTAGGTGTATGCCACCATGCCCAACTGTTGCCAAGTTTTTAAATGTACACTGTTTCTTAGATAAACCAGTGAGGTGGATATTGATATGGATGATAACAATGATGAAAATAATTATGAACAATGGTTTATACTACACTGGACATAGGATACCTTGAAAGTCTTGAAGAAATCTCACCTAATACATAGCCTGTCACTTACATCATACGTAAAACAAAACAAAACAAAAAAAACAACTAAGCATTAACCTGTGTAACACAGAAGTTTACAAAACGCTCAGAAAGTGGAGGGGTGTCTTAGGGTTTCTATTGCTATGAAGAGACACCATGACCACAGCAACTCTTATAAGGAAAAACATTAATTGGGGATGGCTTACAGTTTCAGAGGTTTAGTTCATTATCATTATAGAGGAGAACATGGTACCATGCAGGCAGACATGGTGCTGGAGAAGAAGCTGAGAGTTTTACATCTTGATCTGCAGGGAGCAGAAGGAGGCTGAGTGCCACACTGGGCATAGCTTGAACATATGAGACCTCAACACCCACCCCTATAGTGATACACTTCCTCCAACAAGGCCACACCTACTCCAACAAGGCTACACCTCCTAATAGTGCCACTCCCTATGGGTCAAGCATTCAAACATGTGAGTCTATGGAGGTCATACCTATTCAAACCATCACAAGTGGCAATCTATGCCTCCTGCAGGAAGAGAAACTGTGATTCCAATTGAAGTTGAAACTAGCTAAAAGTCTGAAGCATTTATATAGTTGTTAGTTTATTAAAAGCTACCAAGAACAAGGCCAGGAACATAGTCCACACCTTTAATTCCAGCACTTAGTAGGCAGAGGCAGACAAATCTCTGTGAATTCCAGACCGGCCTGGTCTATACAGTGAGTTCTTGTCCAGTCAGGGCTACATTTTTTTAAAATAATTTATTTAAGTTTATCTTATGTGCATTAGTGTGAAAGTGTCAAATCCCCTGGAATTTGAGTTACAGACAGTTGTGAGCTGCCATGTGTGTGCTGGGAATTGAACTCAGGTCCTCTACCTCTAGATAAGCAGTGCTTATTACCTCTCAGTGCTCTTAACCTCTGAGCCATCTCTCCAACTCCAGGGCCACATTTTGAGATTCTTGTCTCAAAAAGAGAAGGAAAGAAAAAGAAAGCTACCAACAATAAGCCATAAAATTTTCAAATTTCAAATTACCTTTCAAAGTATTAATAATATGAGGAAGAACCAGTGTTTTATGTTTTGGCAAGGTTCTTTTAAGCCTGGCTTAAAGAGACGACTGCTAAACACTAATGTGTGCTTTTACTCTTGGTATGGGCAGTAGTGAATGTACTGGATCCTCTGGAAAATTCTATCATGCTCCCAGGAAAAAACAACTCAAAAAGGCACACTGCAGCCCAGTAGAAAATAAACTAGTTGAGACCTGGAGGACCCCTTGAAAAACTCTGATGTTAAGTATGCTGGCTAGTTTTATGTTAACTTGATATAAGCCAGAGTCATTTGGGAAGAGGGAATGTCAAATGAGAAAATGCCCCTACCAGATTAGACCAAGGGTAAGCCAGTGGTCTATTAACTTAGTGATCGATATTGTAGGATGTGCCATCCCTGGGCAGATGGTACTAGGGTGTATAAGAAAGCAGGTTGAAAAAACCCTGAGGAGCAGGCCAATGACAGCACTCCTCCATGGCCTCTGCTTCAGTTCCTGCCTGAGTCATCAGTCCCCTGGATGATGGACTACAAGCTGTAAAATGAGATTAAACTCCTTCCTCTCAAGGTTGCTTTTGGTCATGGTATTTACCACAGTAACAGGAACCCGTATTGAGACAGTGAGCAGGGGATATCCCTGGGCCACACATTAAGAATCATGTAAAAGGTAATGAGTATAATCTAAGCAGCTGAGCAAGAAGGAAATGTGTGGCCAGTGGTACAGCCTAACATCTAAGGGCAGCTCGACATCAACAAAGCTAACTCAGTCCCTGGTAAATCTCACAGCCCAAGAATGCCAGGGCAAGGCAGGGTCACACTGACAGCACCATGGGCCAGCAAGAAAGTCTCTGGCATGGCAGCCTCTTTGCCTTCACTGCCTTGAGCAGCATTCCCTGAAGGCCATGTCAGGTTTTCCTCTCTCGAGTCTCTCTGTTCTGCTGCTTGAAACTGCAAATGGCTTACCAGCAAACTGCCTTGCCACAGCTTCCTGCTGCTGTTTACTAACTGCAAAATCCTCTCCCTGCTGCAGCCTCAGAGTCTTCAGACATTTCTTGATCTAACTGCCTTCAAAAGCAAATTTAACATCAGCCACGTAGCCAGTTTTTCCTTGCCAATGGATCATGTGAGTTTGCTATTCTGTCCCCGTGCATCTTGAATGCTGTAAAAACCATTCCTGGAGCATCGTATGTCACTGATCTAGTTGCCATCAACAGAAAACATTTTCTTCATATTTCGTGGTACAAACTAAAATCATTCTGGATGTGGTTTGCATACAGTCCATCTTTGGCCAAAACAAAGATTTAAATTCCAGATAAACAGAGAAAGGGGGGTGACCACTCTGACCACCGTAGAGGTTAAACTGTTGTACTAGCAAGTCCGAGTTGGGGAGTATGTATTTTAATTTCCATCACGATTAGAGTTCTGAAATTATTCTACCACAAATAGAGTCCTGTTCAGTTAATGTAGCAAGTTCTCTGCTAACAGAATTTTAAACCCAGGAGAAGTTTTGAAGAAACAGAAGCCTCTTTGGGTCTTTTAAATGAAAAAAGTAATATACAAAAATAGGAACTGGCATCAATCTATAAAATACAGTTTTTTGGGCCTTTAAAATTTTTTTTAGTAAATATATTCAGTGAGGCTCCTTAACAAGACAGTAGATTTTTGTTTTGTTTTGTTTTTTGTTGTTGTTGTTTTCTGTATATGCTTCAGAGTGAGCCCAGGGCCTTGCACAAGAACAGATCATTTTTAAGTCAAAATGAAACCAAAACTTCAAAAGATATGTCTGATACTGGGAATGTAAACTAGATGATTCAGACCAACTGCCCTGCTAAGGACAGCCAGAAAATCTGGATAAAACATAAAATAAAAGCCCTGAAATTAGAGAAGCACTAATAAATCAGTCAAGAATTACCAAATATAGAAGCCAGTTCCAGGAGCTGGAGATGGTTCAGTCATTAAGAGCACACTCTGCTCTTGCAGAGAACCTGAGTTAGGTTCCCAGCACCCACATCAGGCCGCTCACAGCAGTCTGTAACTCCAGCTCCAGGGGATCCAACACTTTCTTCTAGACTCCATAGGCATCTGCATTCATAGACATGCTCACACACAGATGCACACATATACATGTAATTTAAAAGTAGTAACAAAAAGAAATCTTTTAAAAAACCAATTCTAGATAAGCTACATACTCAAATATGAAATATAAAAAATGTTTTCAGAAAGTACTATGGAATAATGCTTTTTAAATTTAGAGATAGCAAAGGAATTTTCAAGACAAAATAAAAGCTACTGATTATTAAAAACAGATACGGGCTAGAAATACAAATCAGTTGTACTGGGGGTGGAGCTTACCTAGCATGCATGAAGCTCTGGGCTACATTCTTAGCATCAAAGAGAAATTAAAAAGGCAAAATACAATAAAGTTTATTATTATCTTTGTATTAAATTGATGTGATTTTTGTCCTTTGACACTCTCAGCTGTGACTCTCCCAAATATTCCCAACAGCAGAACAGTAAAAACACAATGGACAACCACACAAGCTTAGACATAAAGCGAAGGCCACACGTTAGTGTATCTTGAAAGTACAATGGTAAAAGGAATGCATAGCATATGACTTCAAATGTATTCAAATTAGAAGTGTTTGTAAAGTAGAAAGGAAAATAAAACAGAAGAAAATAGCTAACCTGTGGGGAGGGGCAGAGATTATGATTGACAAAGGTTACAAAGGAGCTGCTGGGTAACCACAATGAAGTGATTATTTTAAAACAATTCACTAAAATTTACATTTGCATTTTACACACTTTGGGTGGAGGGTGCTAGAGATTTAACCAGGTGCCTCCTGCATGTCATGAAAGCCTTCTACCACTGAGCCACACCCATGCCCTTTTGCAATTTCTAATTGTGTGATATACTTTACAATAAAAAAGATTCAAAGCAAAACAAAAACAAAACTTACTTCTTGAAGTCTGGGGCAGATGGATGACAAGTTTAAGGACTGCCTGGGCAACTTGGTGAGACTCGGCCTCAAAGCAGAAATAAATAAATGTAGGGTAAGTGGGATGTGTGGTAAAACTCTACAAATTAAATCATAGAACCCCAATTCTCCAACAGCTGGCTGAGCTCTTCCTTCAGGTGCCCAGGCCTTTGCCACTCAGCTCTTTCACAACTAATCTGCCACACTCACTCCCACCCATGTGCTCCTTCACTTTCAGTCACGACAGAAAACCATGTAGGCCTAGCAATCATGCTCCAGCCAGGATCTTTCCTACTGGAAACCTTTCCAGGAGGGACTGAGTCAGACTGCCTTGTCCAAATTCCAGATCTGCCATTTTTCTAGCTGTGTGGCTGTGATAAAGGGCACAGAGGTGAACGCCTTTAGTCCCAACACTCTGAAGGCAGAAGTAGGCAGATCTCTGAGTTCAAGGCCAGCCTGGTCTACAGCTCAAGTTCCAGAACAAGCAGGGGCCACACAGAGAAATGCTGAGGTCTCAAAAAATAACAAACAAACAAAACAAAACAAAACAAAATCAAGAAAGGAAGAAAAGCAAAGGAAAGGAGATAAAAGCATTACCCGTCTCAAGGAGTAGTAGTGAAGGCTAAACAGTAAACATAAGTAAAGTCCTAGGTCAGAGGATGATGCACTTGGGTATAGTGGAACACTATCCTCCAAGCATAACGGCCACTGCCATCTCAATCAGAGCAGCTGTGATCACCTACAAGAGACCCTCAGCAGAGATTCCAGCCACCAGTTCCCGTGCCCTGATCCCAGGTATGTAAATCTACCCCAGCTGTACCTGGTCTTGGGAGGTGCTAGGGTATAGTGGGTTGAATGTGAGCAACTGTGGGGAAGTTGTCATCCTCGTTGGGGTGAGACTTTTCGTGATGCAGCTGTTCTGGAAAGCTATCCATGCTCTTATAAGCAAGTCCAATAAACTAGCTTGTTGACTAAGCTAGACTTAGGTAGACTATTTTGTTTTTATTTGTTTGTTTGTTTGTTTGTTTTTTGTTGTTTTTTTTTTGAGACAGGGTCTCACTATATGGCTCACAACTGTTTGTAACTCCAGTTTCAGAGATTCTGACACCCTCTTCTGGCCTCTGGGGCACTGCATGAACGAGGTGTACAGACATACATGCAGGCAAAACACCCATTAATACATAACATAAAAATAAATAAAATCTCAAAAAAAATTTAAAAAGAATGTAATCTAAAATTTCTATCTGATGTAGTCTAAGATAAGACACTCAATTTTGGTTAAAAATGTCATACCATGAAAATTTCTAATTGTTACTTTTAGACATTTCTCATTTGGCTAACTAGTGAATCATATAATGTTAAGCAAATCCTTATATACACATTAAAGTGCATGGCAATATTATTCATATTTAGGAGTGTAACTAGTGAAGGGACAAATACTGAGCAGGAAGCAAGCTACTACTGACACAAACTCCCACATACTTTTGAGGCTAAACTTCAAAAATATGCCGAGTAAAGGAAGTAGGCTTGAAATGTTACATATTATATAGTTCCACTGATGGGACTGCAGAATCAGAACATGACAGAAGTTTCTTGGGGCAGGGAGTAGGAACTAAGATAGACAACACTAGAACAAAAGAAGTCACTGGGGGCGAATGGAAATGTTTGGAAGTTGCATTGTGATGATTATACAGCGTGTCAACTTACTAAAAATCAAGGTGGGGTTTTTCTTCATTTGCTTTCTTTTGTCTGACAGAGTTTTGCTATGTAGTTATGCTGGCTTGGTACTATGTAACTGCAGCTGCCTTGAACTCATGGCAGTTCTCGCTCTGCCTCCTTTGTGCTAGGATCGTAAGTTTGTACCATGATACCCAGCCCTTAAATTTTTATTTTGTCGGGGGGTGTTCATGTGTGAGGGTGTGCATGTGTGGAAGCCAGAAATCAACCTTGAGTGTCCTTCCTCAGGAGGTTCGACCTGGAAGCAGGGTCTCTAATTGGGAGGTGGGGGCTCATTGATTAAGCTAGGCTTGCTGGCCTGGGAGCCCCCTGGATCCATCTGAGCCTTCCCAGCTCTGGGCTTACAAATGGTGGACCACACCTAGCTATTTTACATTCATCCCTCTGAGCATCACACGCACTCAGTTCTTTATGCTTCACTAGGAAGCGCTTTACCGACCAAGCTTTCTAAACTGTTTTTAATTTTACACCTAAAGGGTGAATTTTATGGAATGTAAATTACATCTCAATGAAGTAGCTTTTAGAAATTGCAAATATTAGCTGAACGGTGGTGGCACATACCTTTAATCCCAGCACTTGGGAGGCAGAGGCAGACGGAGCTCAGTGAGTTCGAGACCAGCCTGGGCTACAGAGTGAGTTCCAGGACAGACCCCAAAGCTACACAGAAAAACCCTGTCTCGGAAAAAAAAAATTGCAAATATTTAATACTCTTTTAAAGCCTCCTGTAAGTCTGATGTCCTCAAAACCTCACCTACACATAAGAATAAAGTACAAGAACTCAGCTTTTAAGGTAAGTTAAAACGGCATATATTAAATACCGAACAACCTCAAACTCCAGCTGAGTGTGTAACTCAATGGTGAAGCATATGCCCTGAGGGTGTAAGTCCCAGCACCAAAAAAAGAAAGTGAAAATAAATAACCCCCTAACCAGAACTTCCTTCCTCCTAGCCATTTTCCAGCCTGGGAGCGATAACAATGAGGTTGAGAAACAGGCTTTCACTGTCATTTATCCATCCTACCTGTACAAACACACACTCTAGCTTCATCTTTAGTTATAACTACAAATGCAAGAGTGGAAAAAGAATTTAAAGGTCTAGTTTCAAACAGACGCCACATAATGCCCCCTCTCTTGGGTTTTTCCCAGACAGTAAAAAAAAGGTAAATAATGCAGGGCTGAAGAGATGGCTCAGCAGTTAAGAACCCTGGCTGTTCTTTGTACAGGTTTTGGGTTCAATTCCCAGCACTCACATGGAGAATCCCAGGGGATCTGAGGCCTTCTGGCCTCTGTGGGCACCATGAACACACATGGTATACAGACATGCATACATGCAAGCAAAACTCTTATATACATAAAATAAATAAAGATTTTAATAAAAAAGAAAAAGGTAAATACAGAAAGCATAATATGTAACAAGATAAAAGAACAATGACAAACACACCATAAGTAGGATTTTTAAATAGGACTCAACCCTTAGAAAATGTCTTTTACGCAGGGCAGTGGTGGCGCACACCTTTAATCCCAGCACTCAGGAGGCAGAGCCAGGCGGATCTCAGTGAGTTCGAGGCCAGCCTGGTCTACAGAGCGAGATCCAGGACAGGC
>CABHPH010144441.1:8368-48148 GCA_902168325.1 Peromyscus nudipes
AAAGAAAGAAAGAAAGAAAGAAAGAAAGAAAGAAAGAAAAAGAAAGAAAGGTTTATAATATTGTCACTAGTACTTTCTAGAGAACATATTTTGATACTGTATTATGTTTTTTAAATTCTTAAAATTACCTCTTGTGATGGTTTGGATGAGAACAGTCCCCATAGGCTAACAGATTTGAAGACTTGGTTCTTGGTAGAACTTTTGTAAAGCCTTAGGAGGTGTGGCCTGGTTGGAGGAGGTGTGGCCTGGTTGGAGGAGGTGAGGCCTGGTTGGAGGAGGTGAGGCCTGGTTGGAGGAGGTGAGGCCTGGTTGGAGGAGGTGTGACCAGAGGAGTTTTAAGGTTTCAAATCCCACCTAACTCTGTCCATTCCCTGCCTCCTACTTGCAGATCAGGATGTAAGCTCTCAGCTACTGCTCCAGCACCATCCCTGCCTGCTGCTGGGTCCCTGACACTGTGGTCGTGAGCTCTAACCCTCTGAAGCTGTAAGCCCCAAATTAAAGGTTTGTCTTTACAGGTTTCAGTGGTCATGGTGCTTTATCACAGTAACAGGAAAATAACTGAGACACCTTCAGTCTTCTTAAATTGTTACGGGTCTGAGTCATTATAACACACAACTTACTCAAATTTTAATTTCAGTAAAGTAGAGGCTGTTTATTTTTTAAAAAAATGGCAAAGACCAAACCAGAGAGTTTTCTACATAAGGTCTCAACTATTGTTAGTCCCAGAATTTTAAATGCAAAACCCAGAAGATTACATGGATTTTGTCTATGTGTAGGCAAGGTCTAATTTTATTGTACGTGTCTCGTAGTTGTCCTAGTCATCTTTTTAAGCAGGGTAAGCAAGTTTGATTACAAAAGCAGAGATAGCACTTAGTCTTATGACCTATTACCTTGCTAGAATAGCAAATTTTTACAAGATTAATCAATTTAAAAACAGTCTTCAAAGTCTGGAACAAAGGGAAGCAGGCTGCTGTGGGGCGTTTACCCACCAACCCCACAGTTCCCCAGAGTTTTCTTGAGTGTGAGCAGCAGGAAATATTAGATAGAAGGATTTATTGCAGAGAACATTGTGGAGATAAACAGATAGAAAATAAAGGATAGCCTCGAGAGGGCCTGGAACCTAGTCCAATGGGCCCCACTGTCTCTGCCCCAGGGTATTTATACAGACGCCAAGGGGTGGAGCAAATGACCTCCTCCCCCAGCACAGTCAAGTGCAGACCATCTCAGACACCTGCACTCAGGCCCGTGGTCCTAATCATCCTCTATGCGGACCTGCTGGGCAAAGCCACTAGGAACCCGAGAACGGGCTCCCACAGGCTGCTAGGGTTCAGCCTGTACTAGTTAGTGGCTCACATACTGGAGACTTTTTTTTTTTGCTTATGGTCCCTCAAGCATAGTAAGTCTAAACTTTAAGTATAATATTAAGCATCACAAAATGTGTATTTTATGGTTGAAATATATGAACTTATATACATTATCAATTCATTTTCACTATAAATGGCATTTTACTCTTTAAAATATGTAATTTTTAGCCCATTTATCCTCAGAATTTTATCCCTATTCAGAGTACTTATCTTCAGACATGCTTATAAAGTTTCTATTATTTACAATGCTTTTGAAGATATTATTCAGTTCTCTTCCTGTAAATTGAACAAAATTATATGGTAAACCATTAATATTCATAGATTCATAGTTTTTTGCTAGTATGAAATGAATTATTTTATTTTGTGTATCATCACTGAATGACAGGTGAATGAAATAGTTAAAAGGGCAAATGTATATTATTTCTCTTCTCAAAACTATAAATGCTTAGATCAGTTTTTATTTATGCACATTTCACTATCTGCCCAATTTCCAATAAATGCTATAACTAGGATTATAGATACATTATAAAACTTTTAGAGCAAACCATACAAATTATTGATTAATCATAGTATACAGTTTCAAATTGAAACTATATAAACAATTAGTTTTTTGTTTCTTTTATATAATCAAGTATAATCATTAAAGTGTATCTATGAAATGAATGATAATGTTCACATAACATAGGTCAGTTTTAGAATTTATCAGAAATTTCATCAAAATTTTACTGATAAAACATGCTGGATGATATTGATGAGTCCATTAATTTAAATGTTTTTTATTAAAATACTTTGGTTACAGACTCTGGCAAATAAATAAAATGTTTGTGATTTGATTTTGTTGAAGTCATTTGTCCCCTTTATCAATTAACTCACCCTGAATTCAAATTATTCAGTTCAAATTGTTACTATACCAGAATCCTGCTTGTCATCAGACAAATTGTTATTATTGACACTAATTTTGTTAAAACTATGAGATAAAGATGTGAACTTGTGATTGAAGAAAATGTCTACTCATTCATTGAAATATAGAACTTTATGAATATTAAAGTATAGTAATGAATAATCATGAAAGGTCACACAAAATATATGACAGGAAGAAAATGTCAAAATTAATTCCCCTAGATATAATCACACATATTTTCAGCAAATGGAGATGCCACAGATATCTAAGAAGCTTCCAGCAACACTAGAGCAGGAGAAAGGCAATCTAGGCAAAGGATTTTGCTTGACAAGTCACTAAAGTAAGGTCACACAGGTTATACTCAGGGAAATTCCATGTAGCCAAAATGGGTAAATCATTGAACAGATGAAGTGAAAGCTCAAAGATGATCTCAGGATGGATTGTGTTGTCCCTGAATGTCACAGTGAGTGATTCATATTTTATCTCATTTGATGGGGGAGCTGCCAGCAATTCTCAGGCAAGTGTGAAATGAAAAGAAATGTTCTTTAAATATAGTCTGACATCATTCTGTAGAATGGGTAAGTTGAGAACGATGAGATCAAGAAGCCTGTAAGAAGGTCAACTCTTGAGCAGAAATGCAAGAAGCAATTGTGTAATGGAAAATGGATTACATATCACTCAACCTTTATGATGAACGCTAGCATTTTAGGTCTGTTCTTTGAAGGAGGTATTTGAATAATTCAGTTAGCACAGTCCCTAAAGGGCATTTTCAATTCTATGTATAGTTTATTCTTAGAGTGGCCAGGAGGCATAATTCTATTCACAATTCAATCTTTTCCAAAATAAAGAGCAATAGCTTTTCCCCCTCACATTTGCGTTGGGGGGGGGGCTGGAAGAAATATTAGGCCTGTTTTTATTTATGAGTGAAGAATACATTGTTCTCGTTTATGGAGAAGCATTATCTATTATACAATGTAGTGAGTGGTTTAAAAAGTACACACTTGAAAATAAACAAAAATAGAATGTATTCATCTTTTCCATTTTGCAAGCAGAAGAAACACAGATTTTTGTTTTTTGTTTTTTTTTTCTCTGTGACAGTAAAACCGCAGACTATGACGAAAACAATTTTAATGCCATACAATCTTTGTTTACACTAAGGGGGCAGTAGACAAAAACAGAGAACTTAAAGAAGAAATGTTTTCAAAATATTGATGTAACATGCCAACAGATACATTCTTTTCTTAAGATTATGCATGTGTCAGTCTTTTGGTTTTCAACTGAAACGTGCTTGTGGTACTTTTGACAATATTACTATTAGGTTAAAAACTCCCACAAGACTTGCTTAGTAAAGGGTACATCTGATTAGCTTTTATCTTAACACTAATGATACAAATTCATAAATAGGTTTGCCTAGATGCCAAAGAGAATGCAATTTATCCCATTATTAAATGGATGATATTATTTTACATTCAATAGAATAAAACGAAAGGGATAGCATCTAAGAATTCACAAAGTGGGATGTCTATTTGACATCAGCATATTATGCCAGAATTTAATATCAAGCAGTTAGTGTAATTTTTCTTCTGAGATAGATTGATGTTAAGGAATTTAAAGGAAAACAATGAGGATTACATAACATTGTAAATATATTCATAATTACCAAACCACCCAGGGCTTACATTCATAATCAAGAGACAGGCAATGAGCTTCAGCATCCAAGTAGTTTGTAAGAAGATTGACCTTTGACAGTTATATTGCTCTAAGCATGAGTTGTGCAGAAACTATTCTACACACCTATGAAACTATGGAAGATTAAAACAAATGCAGGCAGTGTAGTTTAAGCAAGGGAAAGGCCATTATCCCATCATGTCTTCTATGAATTTTTTTTCTCACATTTCTATTTATCCTTGAACATGTGGATAGGGGTGGATTGTAAATTTTTGGTTTCCAAATTCTGTATTATCATTTACTTACTTATTTATATCCATTTGTGTGTGTGTATGTTTAAGTGTGAGTATTCACTTATGCATGTAGTGCCCACAAAAGCCATAAGAAGGCATCAGATACCCTAGAGAAGTAGTTCTCATTCTCAACCTTCCTAATGCTGTTACCCTTTAATACAGTTCCTCATGTTGTAGTGATCCCTATCATAAAATTATTTCATTACTACTTCACAAATGTAATTCTGCTACTGTTATGACTTGTAATATAAGTATCTGGTATGCAAGATGTCAGATATGTGACCCCCAAAGGGTTCGTGACCCACAAGTTAAGAGCCACTGCCATAGAATTAGAGATACAGGACGTTGTGAGCTGCCCCAAACCATACTGTTGCTAAAAATTGAACTCTGGCTGGGTAGAAGTGGCACACACCTTTAATCCCAGTACTCAGGAGGCAGAGGCAGGTAGATCTATGTGAGTTCGAGGCCAGCCTGGTCTACAAATAGAATTACAGGACAGCCTGTTACACAGAGAAAACCTGTCTCAAAAAAAGAAAACAAAACAAACAAACAAAAAAACAAAACTGAACTCTGGTCCTCTGCAAGACCAACAAACTCTCCTAAACAAGAAGCTGTCTCTCCAGTGATTACCTATGTGTTTCTACTATAAACACCAAAAATAAGAAGCAGGCATTTTCTAAGGAGTATTTAAGTCCTTTGGAAATAGTGTTTTATAATCAATATTCCTTCAGAAATTAGATACTTGTAAAAGTATTAATCATATAATAAAATGGATGTACATTTTAAGTATTAAAGCTTTAATTGAAATTATCTTATCAGAATAGCATACCATACATAACTAACTACTTAATACAATGAATATGGAAGGATTTATATATGCAGATGAACAAAATAAGGATGATTATGATGGTGATGTGAGCATATGCTTTATTAATTTCTATTCATACACAGAGAAATGTATGTATGTGTATATGTATGTATTATAGACAGCCTATGGTAAATATTCTTCCTCCCAGTCACATTCTCTTGTTTAAAATGTAAAATAAAAAATACCTGAGTGATTTTTTTTCTCCAGGAAATACTTGTGTCAACACATTGCATCCACAACATTTATATACCATTATGAGATGTAAGAAAAACAAAGACATGTTGCTCAAAGTGCTTCACTTCATCCAAATAATTATTGATAAATATTAAAAATCATAATCTCATGCAATTATAAAATTAATATTATTCAAGTATCAAAATTAACTGTGTTCTTCAGAGTTAAGTTTAAACCATAGATTGATCAGTTTACTTTAATCATTTTGAATCTTTCCCTGGTTTAAGCCAGTCAACAATAAACACACACACACACACACACACACACACACACACACACACAGAGAGAGAGAGAGAAAGGGAGAGAGAGAGAGAAAGAGCACATCACAATAGTAATCAAAACCACAAAATGAGAAATTGTTGACTTCTTTATTTCATAGTAGCTATAATAGATGCTTTAATTCTTCCTTCTTGTCACATTTTCCAACAATTAAAACTTGCCAGAGTTGAAATCTACTAGATATTATTGGTCATGCAGCCAATTACAGGCCAGTGAAAATCAGAGCTGTAAGGATGGCAGAGATTCAAATGTGAAATATTTTATCAGACATAAGACTGTGACCAATTTATTAGAAGGAAATTCTTATCCATAATGCACTGTTAAGATAAAAAAAATCCCCAAGGCATATGTTTAATATTTTAAATTAAATAGAAAATGATTTAGAATATAATGTTTTATATTTAATGATTTTGGAATTTTATTTCTACACATTTATCTTAAAATATAAGTATCTGTGATTACATTTCATTGAATTTATATCCTTAGTATTACTTTAGAAACACATTTTCAGTGAGCTATGGAGCCCTGAGTTATTTGTTCAGAAAGAAGCCTTTACTTTCCATGTTCCCCATGGTTTTGTCATCAAACTCATTATCAGGACATCTCTGCCATTCAGAGCATACCAGTAAGTTTAAATTTTGTTTGAAGATGCAAAGGAGATTTTCATAATAAATAAGTTTATCTTTGAGAAACATGTTTGCTTAAAGATATGACATATAAAAAGCCGTTTCTAAATCAAACATTCAAAACATTAATTATCACATGATGATATCCCTTCTCCCATAAGAACTTGCACAAAGTATTTGTACTTCATTGCACTACAGAAAACCACAGCAACACTTGTACCAAGAACACCACTCTTTTGAAGGGTAACATAAGATTCCTCAAAGTTCAATTGCATATTTATAGGGAAGTGGCATTCTCCGTACAATCCAAACACCTAGAATCACAAATTGAACTGTTCCAAAGATCACAGTTTATACTTTTTATTCTCATAGCAAAACAATAATAAAACTTGAAAAATAATAAACTTCATTCTTATGATATACTATCATATACACTATTATCTTTCTTCAATATAAAAATACTCTCAACTGTAAAATTAAACAATTAAAAATTATGCTGACAGAGGTGAAAAAGAATTACATTTCATTCCTTGCTTTTTGCCACAGAGCAATTAAAAAACAACGAAAAAAAAAGACTTTACTTTTCCATGTTCTCTACAGATTCATCACCAGGTGATTATTAGTGCATCTTGATAATTGGAGTAATACAGTGGGAAATTCATTCCCTGGTGTTGGGAACCATATGGCCAAGTTTTGGATCAGCATATGATGCTTATCGAACAGGTCTCCATGAGGCAAGACCCTTTTAGATGGTCTCTCACTCGGCAAGAACCAGTGGACTTTGGGACAGTGAGGAATACTGCGGAGACCGCTCAGCTTACATGCTCTCTTCTCTCTCATTATATTGATAATTCTCTTAGCTGTATTTTCTTTTCACTTTGTCAGTCACACATGGGACAGATGTAATTACTCCCAGAAACCCCAATTTTTTCCACCAATATTTTACCCTAAAATTCTTTGAGAACTAATGCTTCTCAGGTTTCTTATCTGGAAATACTAGCTGTAACCCCAGACCCTGGGAACTTTTCTGATTCAATGCTGACAGGATCAGAGGGAATAAAAGTTAATGGGCACATATAAGGAAGCAACTCAGGGGACATTAACTACATCTCCTAATTCTGGGGGAAAAAAATTAAGACGGAAAAAGAGTGCCTTCTCAAAGTTTGCCCTTTATGGAGAGGCTTAGACTGCAAGACCCTTTTGTAGGCCAAGGGAGCAGTTGGAGAAATCCAAACTAACTATATGCATGCACTTTGTGGCAAATCACCCCTGTTTCTGTAAATATGCTTTACTGAGTTTTGAATGATATTGCTGTTCTTGAAAATGTGTACCTATGGCTATCACCTTTTAGCATTGGAAGGACAGGATGTGCCTCGCGCAATATTTAACCAAGCTAACAAAATGCTGAGCATTGTTTTTGGCTTAAAAGTTGTTTTGATGTAAAAGTTGGGGGAAAAAACCCAAAACATTTGGTTTCATTTCCAGAGATGAATCCTGGAGGGTGGGGAAAACATGCTAGTTTTTGAAGTATAATAAAGATGGCTTGAGCTGTTTGGGGCTGGCCACTTGTGTGAACCTCATCTGGTGGTTGGATACTTCCTTTTTCGTGCAGATGCCCCTTCCCTGTCTCAGGACCTAAACCCAGCTACGGCAGGACCATGGCACCCTGTTTCATATTCTATCAACTCCATTGCACAAATATGGCTTTACATGAAAGAAAGAAACTGAATTCTTATTCATTATACAATGCAAAGTGTCATAAAAAAATAACGATGCCTTACCTTATCAATCAATAACGTTTCTGTCTTTTGATAAATGAGAGCTCTGCCTACTGCATAGTACTGTGTATTGCATACTGCACAAGGAAACAATAAAAATGATCATTGAAAGTGACAATCTAACATTTTATCAGCAATATTGGCAAAGATAGAATACAGACTACAGTTATCAAACAACATCTGAAAAAGATTATGTTGACCAAAGATTAAGTGCATTAGTATACATCTATGGAAAAATGGGGGAAAAAACCATCAATTCAGAAAATTACTACCATCAAACAGATTACAAGGACATACATTGAAAACTTTCTAACTGTATTTCACATTCTAATATTCATATATGAAAATATGTAATGCACAAGAGTGAAAATTTTATGAGTAAAAATTTACATCATTTCTTGATGCTACCTAGAATTTTGCTGACATATGTTTATTGTTTGCAGGATGTCTGGTGCTCTGTTTTATCACTGTCTGCCTTCTTCTCTTGAGACAGGATCTCCCAATGAAACCCGAATGAGGCTGGGGCCATGAAGCTCCAGTGATCCTCCTGGCTCCACTACTACCAGTGCTTGTGTTATGAGCACACATGAGACCAAGTCTGGCCTTTTATGTGAATGTTGGGATCTGAATTCTGTTCATCACCATTCCATGCAAATTCTCTTACCCACTGAGCCATCTTCTCAGCTCCTCATCTATATTTTAAATGAAGAATCTGGTGATAGAAAAAGTATACTATAAAAAAAGTGCAAATATTTCTAAGTCTCCATTAAATTGGTAATTTTTAAGAAAACATGAAAAGTTGTTTGTCCTGTTGGCTAAGAGAACTGTCATTCCACTAATCATTTGATGAATTGGAGAACAGTAAAATATAATCAATGAACTAAAACTAGCACAAAATACAATCAGAACACTGAAAAGTGAAGCCTAGGAGTGAAAGATTTAAGAAGAAACAAGAGAGAAGAGGTCTCACAAGAATGGGATTCTCCAAAGGAAGCTGAAGATACCTGCTGAAGTTCTTCCCAGGAAAACATGGTTTCTATGATCCCTGTTCTTTCTGTCAGTTCCTAGTCCTTTCCAGTATTTGTGGGAGCTATATGATTTAACACAGATGCAATTTAAGTTTAACATCCAGCTGCAGTGGTACCTGATAATTGGAAGGCAGGAATCATCAGGCTCTGGTTACCATAGCAATGAAGTGTACCGAGTTCAGTCCCTGATCTAGGGGAAAGCTACACCATAGAAGGTAAGTCTATTAAAAATGATGCAATAAACATGTTTGAATCCATCTCCCCCATAGCAGACTCTAAAAAACATAGATATTGAAAATTAGAGGAAAACTCAAACCATATCCTTAATTAATTAGTAAATAATTGATAACACACTATGACAAGTGTCTTTCCAATAGGGAGAAATTGATTCTAACAAGACAAAGGAAACTGGCTGGCATCTATTTTGGACATGGTACAGATTCCACTGAGTATCATGGTGTGCTGAGATGTCCTAAATGTTTCTTTGTTTGAAGCTGCCACAATATAACATATACAGACAAAAGTAAAATAAAACATCTTTTCAAACAATTGTCATTTACATATTCTAAAATGGCAGGAGATGCAGGCACAGGAGGAAATGATGATAATTTACATCTGAGATTTTTGAAACTGTATGCTGGGTAATGCTCAAAATACTAAAAGAAAGGGAGGAGAGTGGGAGAGAGTTGGAACAATACTCACTGGTAATAACAGGGCAAGTAAATTGAGAAGCTTGAGCTATGAACAACACAGACTACCTGGACATGACAAATAAAGGAAAAAATATGGTTTCCAAGCAGAAAATTAAAACAGATTTGGGGAGGTGGGCTAGCCTTTGTTTTAAATAGCTTCTGTGGGCTGATCTGACCCCCACACCCACCACTTCCCACACTATAGTTCAATAAACAGCTAGCTCAATTCAGTGATTAATAGAACAAAACTAGCCCAGAAAAGATACAAAAGCAGTAAAAAGTACAATTAAAAATCAGATGAAAAAAATGTTTTTCAAGAAAGAGAAAGATAATATGAATAGCTTTCTGCAGTTCAAAAAATAAAAAAAAATCTCATTAATATAAAAGATTGAAAAGCTCAGATGACACATTATGCTTCAGTAAAGAAAAAAATCATAAAGATTAAAAGATAAATTGTGGGGAAACACAATGAAAGCAGTAAAACCATTATTTAGTTAAAAATTACAAATTACAAAACTGAATGAATACAATTGAAAACCCATTCAAGTATAGTTGAAAAAGTCTGAAATGTGAAAAGATGCAAAATTAATTTAGAAACTATTACAGGAAGAGATTTTGTGTTAGTAATAATCTTAAAGAAAAGCTTATTTAAACATACAAAAATAGAAAAGTTTCGTGAAATCGAAATCTTTGATAAAAGGAACAGCATCAATAAAACTTCTTGATTTGAAGAAAACTATCTAAATATCAACACTTGTTTTACCTGTTCTTAAACTGAAACAGAAATTAACTTCAGAAGCTAAATATAATAATCCAAGTCCTTAAAAGGATGAATCAGGAGGATTACAATTTCAAAGAAAATCTGTATAAAGTGATACTGTGTCTCAAAAGAAGAATATTCTTCCACATATAAACACGAAAAAAAAAATCGATCATAGGTACTAAGGGAGCTGAGGCAGGAGAATTGAAGTATGAAGCCTGCCAAATACCTCAGACAGAGGTCAAGGGCAGCCTGAATAATGAAATGATAGCATGCTTGCCTACCACATGGTGAAACTTCAGGTTCCTTCAGCGGTGCTGTAGGAGAAACAAATCAACTTCACTTTTTATGATTTGATAATTGCATACTTGACTCCCCATGTGTAAATGTTGTCTTTTAATCAGTCTATTCCTCTTTACAAAACTTATGTCTTACTGATCATGTCCATGAAATGTAAATCCCACCTTGGTAGGATTTCATACTAAATAAAGTGAAACCATCAGAATTAAAAAATAAGTTGAAGTCAATGATTAATTGGAAAAGTATAGATGAAGGCTCAATTGTCTCAATGCCTCTAGGTTCTTCTCCAGCCTATAGTTCCAACAGCTGTCAGTGGGTTTCCTTCAAACAGAAGCAGAAGTTTGTTAGCCTTTCCAGACTATCCTGTAAGATTTCCAACCTATCACAACTAATCTGAGTAAAATTCAATCTTTTCTGCAATTTCCACAAAATAATTCCTTACCTATCTCTAATACTTCTTGCAACTACCCACAACTTGCACTTCCCTGGTTACAGCTTTTCCTATGGTCAGTAAGATCTTAGCTTGACATTTTTAAAGCAAATGTACTTTTAATCCTGGGAGTTGGGTGGTTGGACTAGAAGACCTGCAGATCATGGATCTCAGTTCCTGGCCACCACTGTGAAGCTTGGTCTGCCAAAACTTTCATTGCCAAAGTCACAGTTACAAGAGTCCTTCACCAACCATCAACATTAACACCATGGCTAGAAACACTGGAGCTTGTGACAAATGGAAGCATTACTAACACGAGTCCATTTATTTATACTTTGTGTATTTGCTTCACCATCAATTTCTGCATTGACTTTTAGTTTTAAAATACTAATTTCTAATACTTACCTTGATGATTGCAGCTTTTAGAGTCCTGATCTTGGTCCTGCTCCATAGTCAATACATTTATTGCACTCAATAGCTTCTAATCTACCTGTGTCAGCAGTGGTAGACCATGACCACTTTGAAGGAAAGGCCAGTGAGTAGGAGCTCATTGAGTGATGATGAAGAAAACAAAGACAAGAAAAAATAACAATACTCTTTCATCTTTAAAAGGTATAATCCTTCAGGGGGAGCAAATACCTAATACATGAGAAAGGGATTTTTGTTTTCCTTTTTTTTTTTAATGGTAAGGACATCTTACTTGGAAATAAATGACAGCTTGAGATTATACAATAATAATGTATAATTTCTCCATAATAATAATATATTTGTAGCCAGATCGTGGTGGTGCACACCTTTGATCCCAACACTCAGGAGGCAGAGCCAGGTGGATCTCTGTGAGTTCGAGGCCAGCCTGGTCTACAGAGCGAGATCTAGGACAGGCACCAAAACTGCACAGAGAAACCCTGTCTCGAAAACCCCCCCAAAAATGCATTTGTGACTCAAACTATAGTATGTATATATTGTAAGTATATACTTATATTTACAATGATATTCATATAATATTGAAATTTAAATAAACCATAGAGATTATGATATTTGCCTTCCTGTTTTTAGTACTAGGGTAGTTACAGGATTCATTTTAAACAACAGTGTGGTCAGAACATAAAATCAAGTGCATCCTCTTTTCTCTTTCTTTCCCACTGCAAATTATTCTCAAGTCTAGAAGAGCAGACCAGTTGAATTAGGGAGCTGGTGAATGGAAACTTTTTCTATCCCCTCTCCTGGACCAGAAACAATTGTCTGGTTTATAGATAAAAAAAATACACACATTTTTTATGTATTACTTGAAATAAGGTCCCTGGTAAGGTGAGTGATTGAAAAATGACCTTTTAGAAGTTTATTCCAGTCTACTGCATTTATCTTCATCATTAACTGATCTGTGACTCACATCTAATATGAAAGAGAGTGATGTCGCACTGTCATTTAAGATTTGTGAGGCTCAGTTGAAAGTACTAGGTCTATGCACAAAGACAATTTTTTTTTCACCATGGATTAGTCATGTCAATATATTTTATAACCAGTCTTTCCTTGGGGAAATTAGAGGTGATTACACAGCTATAACCAGCCAACTTGGAAATGAAAAACCAGAATTAACATATTCACCAGTAAACCATAAAAGAATTCTGAATTTAAACTTTAAAGATGGGGTTATACAAAAGGCACCATTCTCAGACAGAAGGTTTTTTGTTTGTTTGTTTGTTTTTTCCACTATTGGCTAGTACTTTGGGATCCCATGGTCATTCTTATGAATAATGGTGAAAAGTGACTAGATCTTCACACAAGAATATCCAATATACCTCCGAGTTATGAGGAAGACATAAATGATGACCAAAAGAAAAGATAAAAAAGAGTTTCAATGAAACAAAGCATGTGTTGTTATTATTATTAAGAATATCATGTGCAGTTGAGATAGATTCTTTATACTAGCAATAAAATGTTTTGGTCAATTTAGTCTTCAAATGAACAATGGAGACTCCTTGGATAGTTTAGTCCTTTCTAGTCATGGGGCTACACACATGCAATCCAATTGCTTAGGAAAAACGGAAAGGAGAAACTCGGGTTTGAGATCAGCCTGGTCTACATAGAAACTTGAAGGCTGTCCTTGATAGCACACAAAGACTCTGCTTAAAGACTCTGCTTAATTCCCTGCCCTCAGAGCAGGGGTATTCACTTTAATTTCTTTTTTAAAAATATTATTGTTTATTCACCTGGGGTTTTGTTTTTGTTTGAAGACCATGTTGTACTCTATCCCAGAATGGCCTATAACTCACTCTGTAGCCTCAAAACTTATGACATTTCTCCGCATCAGCCTACCCAAAACTGGGATCACAGGTTTGAACTATCAAGTCAGGGTGAGTCAGTTATTTTTCAACCCATTTAAAACCCATAAAATTTAAAAAAGAGTATATTTTAAAAGAGGCCAATAGAACATTTAAAGTTTATTAGAATGAATATTATTTTAAAAAGGAAGACAGTAGAGAAAAACAAAACAAACAAACAAAAACAAAACCAAGAAGAGTAAGTGTTCATCTCCAAAGCAATACGATCACTGCATTGGTATTAAAAGTGATGATATTTCCCCATCTGAGCTCTAAGCATTGGCCTAAAAGCCAAAAGCATTTTCATACTCATGAAATAATTTTAGTATAAGCTTTTATGTACAATTACTCTTTATTAAATGTATAAACATATTTACAGATGTTCCTGGGCCTCATTTTGCTAGAATCAATTTATAAGTGAGGATTTCTTCAACATCTTTTAACTTTAAAGTGTTTTAATTCTATAAAATATTTAGAAATAAAAAAAGAAGGAATTCTCAGATGGAGGTCAATTAAAATTTGACATTTTCAAATTTTATAAGTTTCATGGGCAACCATTACAAAGCAATGCACTAACTCAAAAGTTCATATTAATCAGTATAATTTTTACCCAGAAAATAAGAGATTCTGTCTATAAGATGTCCATTTCTATCAAATGTTTCCCCCCAACTCAAAACATATTCATTTACGCATACCAAGAACAGGTAGAAATACAAGAAAAAAAATCAGGAAGTGAAACAACAAAAAGATCAACCAGGATTGAGCAATTTAGAAAGCTGCAAGAGATTCAGTTAGGCTGTTAGGCCTACATAATGAAAAGGCAAAGTCAGTACTTGAAAATCCAAATACATTGCCTAACAGTCACTGACATCCATCCAAAGCTATGATATTTGTAATCATTTCTTTCTCTAACTGCTCCTTTAATTGTTAAAGTACCTTAATTATAAAACCTTATCAAACTCTCAGAAAACAAATACAAAACATGCCAGACATACAGACATTATGAGCACAAAAGCTTGCAAGAGCGTTAGCATTTTGGCAGCTAATATTGCTCTCTACTGGGGTAAGCATACAAAAGGCCTGTGCGGACTTTGATTTAGACGATTCTGGTCCGGTGGGAAAACTGTGTAATGTGACCTGCATCAAAGGTAACACAGGTCATCTGTTAGGTTTTCTAGTGCCCAGATGTTTATGTTTTAGGTATATGATGCTTTTCACCTATAGAACAATCTCTATCATTATTTCATTATAGTTTGAGGACCAATCATCAAGATTGTACTAACACATACTTATCTCAAAGTGGCTATAGGAACAAATGTATTTGTTTTCCTCTGTCAGTGCAGGAGAAACAAATATATTGGCTGCATTGGCAGACCCTAACTAAACTGCCTTCATTAAAGAACAGAATGTCCTTGGTTAAATTATGGTTCTTTAACATGCACTGACTGTCCTACGACTGAAGGATCGCTGTTAAGGTGAAAGGACTTCCCTAGAAAACTGTCTCTAAACAGTACCTAGAACACAGTAGGCTCCAGGCTCTGAGGAACTATGTGGTAAATGCATACAGTACATAACTGAATGAGATACTATGAAAAAAGAATTTATACAATGAATTTAACTTTGGCTCAGAGCACAACATTTCAAGTCAACTGTCAAGTATTTTTTTTTTTTTTGGCCAATATGTGCCAGAAAACACATTTGCCCTGGTCGGTGTCTGTTATTGATGGAGCAGAGGCTTCACGGTATTGATCAGTGTGTGTTTGGTTCCCCTTTCCTCTTCCCAGTGTTTTGTTTAACAGAGAAACTCTTTTCTTGAAGGTACTAAGAGGGACTGCAAAGGTCACTGCTCATAACTTCCAGTACACAATTCTGTTCCCAAGGGCAGTGCCAATGGGAAATTTTCGGTGACTGGTTGATTTCATGGGGTGTATTTAAAAATATCACAGTCTTTTTTTTTTCACATTTCAATGCAAAAATATGCATCACATATCTCTTCTGGCCCTATTTCTCTTGTTCCAACTTTCCATAATGGTCTGTATTCCATCCAATTTGAACACTGAATAGATTCCTTTAAAATTATCTTTCTATAAGGAAAGATAGTTCACTTTCTGGCCACTGAGGAATTAATTAACTCCCTCTCTATCTCTCTGGCTTGTATTTTTAAATTCAAAAATTACATAGAATTTTTATTTTAGTAAAGAATACTTATCTTTAAAAACATTTAAAAAGACAGTCTGGATTTCCATCATCTTTTATGAAATTACTATAGCAACAAAATCACATTAGACTTTCGGATTTCTCCATGGTGTCCTTAGATAAATAAACAACCCAGTAGACCATGTTAAATGCCCCGAATGTGACTGGAAAGAGAATACGAGCGTATTTGTCTATTTTACTCGTGCCAGATCCGGAAGGTGGTGGAGCAGAGGGAGGGGGGGCGGCTGACACAGTCCCGGGTGCCCCTGTGGTGTTAACCGTGGTCTTAATTCGCCCAAGTCTAGACCCAAAGGCAGGGCGAGTGGAAGTCGACCCCAAAGAAGCTGGTCTTGATGTGCCACAAGGCGTGGGAGACGGTACGGATGAAAGACCTCTTGCGGCGGATATTGTCTCAGCGGCATTTGCCCTGCAGAAGGGATTTGGACTGGAAGCTAAGTATTCCTTAGGTGCAGCTTCAGAAGACTCTTGGGCTCTGGTGCTCTTGCTGGAGTGATTTCCCACCTCAGTTCTGCTGTTGATGTCAGATTCTGAGTGGACCAAGGCATTTGTTCTCTTCCTCATGTTCAAATTGGCGTGTGTATTCTGAGAAGATATATCAAAAATTACATTGATTGTGTAATTTTATGTAGATCTGTATGTAATTCAAAGATAAGAAAGTATGATTACTCAGGGTCTATAAAATAGTCATTTTAAAATCCATTGCAACCATTTAACTAGATATAATTGTTTATTTTATATATATATTATATTATATATAATAAGAAGTAAAGAGATGGAGAAATCAAGAGGATTGAGAGGACGCTTACCAGTGGGTGACTGGAATAAGCAAGCCTCAGAGGCCATCAAGGAAAAAATATAATTGAGTGCTCAATTTGGAGAGACGGGCATTTTTTTTTTTACTATTATATATTAATACTCCACTCAGACATTTTTTTTAAGGTTCACTCCACCCATCATGTACTTGGGAATTATGATTTCAAGGTCAATGAGGAGAATTTGAAAACAGAAGAAAGCAGTTGCACATAACAGAGCCAAAGCAGACTCCGAGAAGCTTAGAATGCATTCCTCATGTCGGCTTGGAGCACTCTTCTAAGCAGACTGCAGCTGAACTAATGAGAACCGTGACCTGACATATGGCAGCTAATTTCAGTGGAGACAACTGGAATCAAAATCAACGTCAACACAAAAGCTGAAGACACACACCAGTATGTACCTTGCACTTTTCCTCTACAATTTTTAAATCCCATTTTATAGAAAAGAACAATCAATTTTAATCTATCCTATTCTATTATACACACAGTAAAGAATATAAAAGTGATTAAAGGGTGTACACTATTGCTGGAAAGAAATTATGTTTGCCTACATATCATGAAATAAAAAGAATATAAGAAAAGTAGATATACTGAAAGTAAAACAGACAAAATGCTAAGAAGGAGCAGAGAAGGCTCAAATAGTGAAGGCATTTGCTGGCAACCTTGGTGACTGGGGTTCCATTGCCAGGACCCACATTGTGGAAGGAAAGAACCAACTCCAGCTAGTTGTTGCCAGACCTCCACACTCATGCTGTCACTTTTACATTCTTGTGTGTGTGTGCGCGCACGCGTGTAGCACGAATCTTAGACTGTCTTATTAATAAAAACAAACCTGGAGCTGGGTATTGGGGTGAATGCTGGAAAATCAGAGAAGCAGAACAAGCCACAGCCACCTCACCTCACCAGTTCCTCAGCTGATCCTGTTTCCTCAGACTGGAAGCCTGTGTCCTCATCCAGAATGAATCTCAGCTGAACTGTGCTGCTCAAAGCCTGAAAGCTTAACCAGCCAAAAGCTTCTAGTTTCTGGTCTTCACGCCTTATATGACTTTCTGCTTTCTGCCATCACTTCCTGGGATTAAAGGCGTGAGTCACCATGCCTGGCTGTTTCCAGTGTGGCCTTGAACTCACAGAGATCCAGAGAGATCTCTGCCTCTGGAATGCTAGGATTAAAGGTGTGTGTGCCACTACTTCCTGGCCTCTATATCTAGTGGCTGTTCTGTTCTCTGACCCCAGATAAGTTTATTAGGGTGCACAATATTTTGGGGAACACAATACCACCACACATGTGTGTACACATGCACATGCAAACCTATACATACACACAAAATAAGTAAATGTAAAGCAAAAATAACTCAAAGTACATGGAGAAGGGAAGGGAGTGAAGAATTATTACTTGCATACACAGTAAGTGTGTGTAGCGGGTAGCTGTTCCAATTTTGACCGTGTGTGTGTGTGTGTGTGTGTGTGTGTGTGTGTGTGTTTCTGCTTACTTTTTGATTACAGTTTCACTAATGCTAAACCTAATGATGGATGACTTCTATCTCCAACCATGCTAGAATAACGGAGACTGAACTTTCTTCTCTGATTGGAGCAAACAGAAAGACTCATATAAAATATGCAAAACAATATGTTATCTGGAGACACTGGATATCAAACAACATAGGGTGAAAATCACTGAGAGAGAAGAAACAAATCTGAGAGTTCCCATACTGTGGTGCAGAAAAAAAAAAAGAGCCCAGGGGAAAGCTAGCCACCCTCCTGAACTGAAAAGATGGTTTGAGAATATGTGGGGAGCAAGGTGGCTAACATTTACAGGAACTAAAAGAACTAAAGAAGAGAATGTTGAACAACCATCTCCAAAAGCCTAAACCAAGTTATGTTTAGTCAATAGCAGTTTCTGAATGAGAAGTACGCACCTAAGATTGAAAAACAGAACCACCAGAAAGCATGGAAGAAAACAGTACTTGATATCCTCCCAAAGACAAGCATAATGAATGAGTGGTCCCATTAGCCATATCTGAAAGTGTCATTATCAACTCAGAAAGGTTATGCTTTAGAAGTATGGAATGAAGAGTTCTAAATGATGACAATAGCTCTAAGAGCTCTACTGCTGATTCATGAATTTTAATAGCAAGATCAGAATATGAAGCTGACTCCAATAACTTACTTGTTCTCTAGAACAAAGTGCAAGAATATTTAAGAGCCTTTTCAGGATTTCCTCTGGACTAGCATTCTTCTAGAACTTCATGAAATCCTGTGAATCATACTCTGTGTAGTGGGTTGGTTACAAAACTGATTCTAAGCCATCACATATCTTTATATTCATGTCCCATGTAATGTGCACACTCCCTCCTCCTCCATCAAGAGATAAAGTCCATTTGCCCATAATCTGCTTGTTATTTTCTTTGACTAATAACGTTCTGTGGCAATGATAGTATGCCATTTCCAAATCTACTTCAAGAGTTCTGATTTGATTTCATCTTGCTTAAAGTGTTGTAACCAAAATGATAACCCAAGTTAACTTGTAGGGTAAGAGACTGTTGGAACATAATCATTTATCCCAATGAGACCAAAGAACAAGCTGATGTGTCTGTTCCAGCTAGGAGAATAAAAACAGCCTAGGCAAGCAAATCAACACAAGCAGAATTTCATATTGATCTGTAGAATTGAAAAGTAAATATTTATTGTATGTACATAAGTATTGTCATGACTTATTAGGCAGCATTGTTCCTTCAACATTTTAATATCTATAGACCAATAAAATCAAGCATTCAGGCAGGAGGGCTTTCTAAACCTCTCTTGTGAGAGAAGATCCTGCAACCATTTGTGCAAATGAAAAGGCTGCTTTGCCCAGAACTCATAGAGGACCTTCAGGGGGTGTGGTGGTATTGTGTTCCCCAAAATATTGTGCACCCTAATAAATTTATCTGGGGTCAGAGAACAGAACAGCCACTAGATACAGAGGCTAGAAAATGGTGACACTCACGCCTTTAATCCTAGCATTCCAGAGATAGAAATCCCTCTGGATCTCTGTGAGTTCAAGGCCACACTGGAAACAGCTAAGCATGGTGACTCACGCCTTTAATCCCAGAAAGCAAGCCTTTAATCCCAGGGAGTGGTGGTAGAAAGCAGAAAGGTATATAAGGTGTGAGGACCAGAAACTAGCAGCATTTGGCCTGGTTAAGCATTTGGCTGGTTAAGCGTTCAGGCTTTCGGGCAGCAGTTCAGCTGAGAGCCATTCGGATATGAGGACACAGAGGTTTCCAATCTGAGGAAACAAGATCATCTAAGAAGTTGACCAGGTGAGGTTAGCTGTGGCTTGTTCTGTCTCTCTGATCTTCCAGTGTTCACCCAAATAATTGGCCTCATGTTTGATTTCATTAATAAGAACTTCTAAGATTCCTGCTACAAGGGGGTGCTGCTGCCTAGTGTCACACAATAGCTAAATGACCCAAGGTGTGTCATTCTTCAGAATTCCATTTGTCAGCCATTACAATATTTTTAAGCTGGAAGAAATTTCAGTGTCATTTTGTTGTGTTGAGGAGGAAAATAAGTTCTGACTGGTTGGAAGTCACACCACGTATCACTAAGTGCCTAATTTGCTGTACTGAATAGCCTTTCTACTCGGAAATGGGACAGAGGATTCAAAACTTACTGTTGAGAAGTTCATTCAAGACTAGGAAATCAGAAGTATGGTATATTCTTTCAATGTCATGAAGGTGCATGGATCAGCAGGTTATCCAAGGGATGTGAATGTTTTAGCCTAATTGACCTGAGTGTGGTTCTGCTATTTATTATTTGATTTGTGACCAGATACTATAAAATTTCCATATTAAGGTATAGCTTCATGCCTAGCAGAAAATATCAGCAGTGCTTATGAATTTCTTTCTCTACATGGCATGAAACAGTTCTGTATCAAAACTAGCCATCATATTCTAGAATTCATTCCTTATAAAAATGCTTTAGAGGGGCTGGGGGCATGGTCAGGGGTGAAGCCCCTGCCTAGAATCCCCCAATGAGGGACTGGGGCAATGGTTCTGTGAGTAAACATGCTCATGATACAAGTGTGAGGGCCCAAGTTTGAATTCCTGAAACAACAGAAACCCAAGGAGCCATTGAATACATCTATAACCCCAGTGCAGCAATAGCAAGATCTGAGCTATAGGCAGGGGAATGGCTAGAAGCTTGTGAGCCAGACAGCCTGGTGCACACAGTCCCAAACAACATAGAGTCTGTCTCAAGACAAGGTGGAAAGCAGAGACCAAAACCTGAAGTTTGCCTCTGACCCCCACATGCATTACATGTCACATGTACTTTCCCCTCCACACACAAACACACAGGCATACAGATTGCCCTTTCTCCAAAAGATTTTGAGCAAGTTTTCCACCTACGTAATTGATTAATGAGCTGAACAAATCCTGACATATGTACATCTGACATTTGTAGAGGTAAATTTTTGATTGTGTGAAAACTATATTCTCATATGTATTTTATATATAGTTCACGGTATTTAGAAGTATGCGTCATTTGCACGAAGCAATGGGAAGGAAGAAAACAGAATAAATGGTGTCATTAGGATGGCTGTATGGAAACAAGAATGAAATCTGTGTATGTCTAGTTGAAATGTGTTGATGAGCTTCTCAGGCATGGAGCATAATGAGTGTCTTATTAATCACTGTAGTTTAAATTACTCAGTAGGAACCAACTTAACAACTGATCTTTGCACCAAGACGAGAATATTATGGAAAGTCAAGATCCTTCCAAGTGTTTTCATTTAAAAAAATTACATCCATTACTCTTTCTTTGTTTGTGGAGTCAGCTTTTGGGCTATTGTAGGTAATACAAAAGCAAATAAATTATCTGGATTTTATTCTAAATCTAGCTGAGAAGGCCTAAGAAGTCTCACTAGTATCTATCATTCCCACACAAACGATAAAGGAATTTGAGACTTAAATTATTGCTCCTTGCCAAGCAACCACATGCTGTTTAAATTATCTTCTATTTATGTCTGAAGGTAGACTGTGTAAAGAGTATTCCTTATTTCTCATGATGACAAACCATCAAAGAAGTGAGGAATCTGTTCCTAGCTAGCACAGGACTCACTAGGAAAAATACTGGCATGGATGTCAAGTTTTGGAGCAAATGAAGTGTCAGTCAGTATGATGTTGATTCATTTAGAGTTCTGAGTCTTCTATTAGTATTCCATAAACATAGAGTAGTTTCCAACAGGACCTAAGCATCATCTGAATTTTTAAATGAATCAATTTGAAATCATTTTGTTGCTGGTCACAATAGCCTAAAAGGGGGAAAACCTAGTGGCTTAGAGATAGGGGTTGGCAGATTCAAAAACTACCAACAATTTAAACCAGCAACCAGCAAACAGGGTCAGATCCAAGCAATTTATCAATCATGACTGTCATCTGGCACAATTTCTAAAGAAGTACTCTAACTGGAAAAAATTAAAAGTCATCTCAACTTATTACTCTAGCAGTGAAGAGATAAAGTAACTAAGATTAGACTTGCAGAATGCAAGCAGCTACGTTTATATTCTTTGCCCAAGAAGCTAATGAAGTTTAATACAATGTAATTTAGCACTTCTAAATTAAAAACTAACAAGGCTAATAATGAGCAGGTTTATCTTCCAGAATATCAATGAGTCAGATACAAAATAAGAGTCAAATAACGTAAAGACATTGATTCAAGGCTACTTGAGCAGGTTTCAGGGGCAGTCACACATCTTTTTTTTTTTTTTAAAGAAGGAAATAAATGTGTGTTAGAGCAGCTACAAATATGCCCAGAGGTAATGATTTACTGAGAACTATCAATGGTGATTTTAGAAAGTTCTCTCATATAGAAATGAAAAACATTATCTCCAAATAAACATGCTAAATATTTCATAAATAGTTTCCAAGGGATTCCATCTTATACTGAGCTTCAGAATGTAGAAATGAAAACACAGAGTTCCCAATTTATTATATTTCATTTCCTCCTAGTGTTAGCATTTAATCCAATATTCACATTTCCACAAGCTATAGAAATATTACTTTCAATGCCAAGGACTGGAACAAACGTCTATCTTCTATTTGGATTACCTAACCCCTTCCTGAGATTTTTAAAAATTCATTTTGTCTGTTTCATATTTGAGGGTTTGACTCATTAGGATTTCTTTGAGATAAGTGGTTTTGTGGTCAGTTTTGTTTCAGAGCAATTCCTGGTGTTTCTTTTTATTCCTAAGCCTTTTTTATGTTGCATCTGTCCTCAGTGGGAGAAGCTGCTTTGTTGGCAACTTAAGCACTCAGAGCCGAAGTCCTCAGCTAAGTCAAGTGGATGTCTCCAGAATGCTGTCTGGAGTTACTTTTATCAATTCCACCAACTTATGCCAGAGAAAGACAAGGGAAAAGCAGACACAGTTAGCTTTCTCAAAAACCAGACACTCCGGTGGATTAGTCCTTTGCCATTCAATGAGGTAATGTAGTACTGTAGTCATCTAAAGTGTTGATAAGAATACTCTCAAAGGCAGTAAAAATGTTCAAACCCTTGGGCTGCATTTGTTTAAAGTTCACGTATTAGTAAAGTGATCTAGGTTTGTTTGTTTTTTTTTTTCCCTAACACTGGCTAATTGATTTGGATATCAGATTCCCAAACCAGACAGAGTTGAATTCCAATACTGAATCTGTTATTTGTAGTGATGGGACATACAGCAACTTATTTAACATCTAAAAATCTCAGACTCCTTCAGGCAACTAGATTAATGATATGTCTTCCTTATAATGAATAAATGAATGCCCAGCATGCAGTAGGCATCAACTAAATAGTGTATAGGAATTTAATCTAGCTGATAGAAAAGAGTCTGTGTGCAAAAGAAAAAAAATCAATCATAAATGAATAATTTTAGGAAATAAATTTTTTTCCATTTTTTATGTATCTATGAATTATGAACCAAAGTTCCTAATAATCAGAAAAGTAGCTAAAACAAGAAATAGGCTCTGGTGAAGTCAGATGAAGTATGTTGCTGGTTGAATAAGAAATAAATGCAAATAAATACAAAATTGTATTGATAGTAAAGAGGAGATTAATGTATGCACAAACCAAATACAAAATGCAATTTGGGGAAAACTAGAAGCACACTACTACAATTAGACTGACTTCAGTAGAGTAATTCTTTCCCAACTGACACCATGTTCACAGGCTTTGACTACATCAGGCACCACTATCAATATCATGCTCCAAACAGGAAAAACTGTATCAACAAATATTTCAATGTCTAAACTATATATGGTTGAATTATTACACCATATCTTTGTCTCTTTAGTGTCTTATCGGTTATTGGTAAAACCTAAATTCTAGTCATCAGGAAAACAACAATGGCTGGGAAAGAGCTATAACCCTCTGTCCCTCAGAAAAGTACACTTCGTAATGCAATGATAAGGCACAGCATTAACTCACCATTCCAGACTAGCTAGCCCACTCTCTTAATATAACTGAATATTAAAAAAGAATTGAATCTGTAAACATAGTGCCCTGGTATTCTATGGTCAACTTTTTCCTTTATTTCTTATCTTATTTCGATTATAGTAGTCAAAAAAATGAGGTGATGTGGTCACCAGATAAGCATCAAAGAAATTCATAAATGCAAACATTAATAGTTTAATCATGGCTATTTGAATCAAACTCTGCCCTCCTCAAATTCCTATGGCTGAATATATTAGACAGGGGAATCTCCTGAAAGGACATCCTCATAGAAGATGAGGAGAAATAGGAGACAGCTCTCTCCTACAGTGTGAGGACACCTTGGCAAGAGGGATGAGAGACATCACGGGAACCTGAAACCTACTGGCCCATGGTCTTAAATTTTCCAGCCTCTAAAATTGGAAGGAATTAATGTCTGTTGTTGAGTCCATCCAGACTCTGGTATTTTATTATGTCTGCCTGAGCAGACTAAGGGGATCATCTAATGTCAAAAATGAAATCCATAACACAGTTTTTTTTTTAATGCTGAATCAATCATTTCCTGAGGAAACATAAGCAACATCTAAACAACCTTGCAGTTCTCCCTCTCTCAATTCTTCCTTTTGGAGGTAGGGTTGTGGGAACTCAAAAAATTCCCAGGTAGAGTCAACATAAAAACAATCCTGAGAAACTAAAAGGTGTTTGTCAAGAGTTAAGCATTAGAGCCGGGCGTTGGTGGCGCACGCCTTTAATCCCAGCACTCGGGAGGCAGAGGCAGGTGGATCTCTGTGAGTTTGAGGCCAGCCTGGGCTACCAAGTGAGTTCCAGGAAAAGGCGCAAAGCTACACAGAGAAACCCTGTCTCGAAAAACAAAAACAAAAACAAAAAAAAAAGACTTAAGCATTAATTTTCTTCACATACTGTTACTTGTGCTGAAAGAAAGAACATACTTTCAAATATATTGTAGAACATACGCAAGTTCTTTCTAAGAGGTTAATACTATTACCTCAATTATCTCTTCGTGGTTTTTAGCTAGTTCTCCTCTGTGTCAGAGGGGTATAGCTAACCACCATGTTCATTTAAACTTCTACTTCAGAGTTAATCCCAGCTCTTTCTTCAGTCACCCAAAAAATTTCCCTAAACTTTTCCACCTCTCTTCAATTATGGCTTGCGTATTGCTAAGCATGTGTGTTGAGTTTTAGAACATGTGTTTATCTAAACATTAAAATGACGCTTGACAAAGTGATTTGCAGTTTTTCTCTTTTACAGTTTATGTTTTTAATCCTTAAATTGGAGCTAACATATAGATAACAGATGAAAAAAATTGCAAAAATGAATATGACTACTATGGATGCAGTAGGGAAATAGACTATATATTTAAAAAAAAACCTAAAATGCTGAATATTTTGGTCAGAAGGAAGTGATTAATGTTTGAAATGACAGATATGTCCTTCCATGATTTGGGAATTAAACAATGTACACAACAAATAATAGCCTTGAAATATGTATAACTCTGTGGGTGGGGCTTGGGGTGCATGCACATGTGTGTGCCTTTGGAGGCCAGAGGAGAATGGTTTGGCATCTTCTATAGTTCTCAACTTTGCTGGGGTAGGGGGCAGGGTCTCTCACTGAACCTGAAGCTTGCCATTTGGAGTAGGCTAGCCAGTGAGTTTCCGGGATCTGTCTTTCTCCACACTACAACCTTGGTGTTACAGACAAGTATGACCATGTCCAGTTTTTATGTGGGTACTAAAAATTCCAACTTGGTCCTCTTGTTTGAACACCAAGTGCTCTTACCCTCAGACATCTCAACTCAGCCCTATAAATATGTGTACATTTATACATCAATTAAGTATTTAATCTGAAAAAGTGAAATTTAAGTTTTCAAACAAACTTGCAAAATAAAGTAAACTCACTCTTTCAACCAAATATTACCTTATGAGAATGATTCATTGCAGCCTCAGAGTATTTGCAAAATTACATTCAAAGCCAGGCAGTATTTGCCTAAGTTTTATTATTATTGTACAGTTGATAGATTTTGATCATAATGAAATTTTGCTATAATAAATAGTTATTTAGAAAGATTCGGTGCTATGGCAACCATATGGGAATCTGTCATTGCGATAGTCTGAATCACAATTTTATCTGCATCAGCAGACACCAGGGCATCGTATATAAAACATATAAAACATCCATTCATCAAGACCAGATCACACATTCAGGAAAAAAAAAAAAACACCAACAACAAAAATGTCATGGTGCAGGCAGTAGCCTGGCATATCCCTTTACAACAGAAGGGTTATGTGACATAAAGATATCTTTGATGAAGCAAGCATCATATTGAATTTCTTTGGAATTCCTGTATTTTTGCTTAGTGATTCTAAACATTTACATAATTTCAACAAAATTTATTTTTAATGGAAAAAGATCACAAACTTCATGTTTCATGGACTGCTCAAGATTACTGTCCAGGAAAAAATTATAAAAGATGTATAATTAATATAATAAATAATAAAATCCTCATTGAAGACATTTATTCAACCCATTTATTCATTAATTCAACAAGTTTTTACTGAAAGTATAATTTTTCTTCAAACTATTTCACTGGGTATTATGGAATTTTTGTTTAACTATATAAAGATGCATTGCATTTTTTAACTATGTAAGGATGTGTTGCATTTGTTTAATTATGTAAAGATATGTTGCTGTTTTACCTTGCCTGCCTAAGGCACCTGATTGGTCTAATAAAAAGCTGAGCATCCAATAGCAAGGGAGGAGGTATAAGTGGGACTTCTTGGCAGTGAGAGTAGGTAGGTCGAAGAATTTAGGCTTGGGGGAAAAAAGATAAAGAGACACCAGGTAGAAGGCAGGGGCCAGACAGACAGACACAAAGGAAACAGAAAGTAGGACATACAGAATGAAAGAAAGGTAAAAAGCCTCAGGGCAAATGTAGGTAGTTAGAAACAGGTTAAATTAGGTTACAAGAGCTAGTGGGACATGGCTAAGCTAAAGCCAAGCATTTATAATTAATAATAAGTCTCCGTGTCTTTATTTGGGAGCTGGTTGGCAGCCCAAAGTAAATTTCAGCTACAACAGGGCATTGGAGAAACAATGGGTAGAAATATTTCAGTCCTTGAAATTTCTCCTAGGAATTAGTAATCATTATGATAGTAAATAAGTACCATAAATCAATACCAATGTACCAATTGGAGACACTGCTTCATCTTGGAGCTATAAAGGCATCTTGATCAAAGTCACACTTATGCTAAGATGTTAAAGATAAAAGTTGAAAAGAGGTTCAAAGACAATGGAAGAAGGCACCTGGACATAATAGGAACAATTTTTGAAGACTTTTCTCAGTAATATGGAGAAGAATGAAACTTTCTCTTGAGACTAAAAAACTCAACTCTATTGATGAGTTTCTAAAATCTCCTCTTTCTCTTTTAGTCTTTTTTTTCTCTTGAAATAAACACTTCATGAAATAGTGTACATTCTACTCATATTAATATCTACTAACAGCACTTTCCAGAGAGAAATATTGAATTATTATCAACATCTATCTCTATGATGTACTGAACATGTACTATGGGACAAGATGCACTAAATGAATTTTACAAGTAATATCAGCTTGTTGCTGCAACTCATGAAATTGTATTAACGCTCTCATTCTCCAAGTGAGGATAATGGAGTCTAGAGAAGTTGAGAATATCTTCCAAAGTCACTCAGTTAAAATATTTCAGAGTCATAATTTGAATTCCAAATGATACTCTTAACCACTTTGGAAATCTGCTAGAAACTGTAAATACATATGCTCAGGAGACTTTTTTTTTTTTTAAGCACAAGAGCATTTTTCTGAAGTACATCTACAACAATCCAGCTAAATCAGTGATGTTAGTAAACAGCATGGTTTTTCAGATCTGAGTGCAACTGTGTATAGTTTTGACTATGCACTAAACACTGATCCAAAGTCTTTATTTCCCAGATAAGCACCTCCTTAAGTTGATAATACATCTCTGTAGATGAGTGTCTAAACAGTCTTATTAAATAAGAAACACAGAGCCAAATACAGGGGTGAAAGCCATAGAGATCAGAGAAATACTGATAGCCACCAACTAACCTTAGCTCACCACACCGCAGTCGTTTCCCAAGAGAACCAGCTTCTTCCTGTCTAACCTGCACCTTTATTGTCTTGCTGTTCTGCCGTCTCATTAGCTCTTAGCCCAGCCACCTCACTTCTTCATCACTGCCTGTCTATACAGACCTCCAGGTCTCTATGGTTGGTACTGGGATTAAAGGCGTGTGTCACCACGCTTGGCTGTGTCTTGAACACACAGAGACTCTGTCTGCCATGATCAGATTAAGGGCGTGTGCTACCACTACCTGACTTCTGTTTATGGCTTGCTATGACCTCTGATCTCCAGGCAAACTTTATTTATTAACATACAAATAAAATATCATCACACATCTCTCCAATGTGTAGGGAAATATTTTGTTAACCCCTATTTCCTGGTCTTATTCCCACTCAAAATACGCTGGGATTTTTTTGTTTTTGTTTTGTTCTTTGAGTTTTTTGTTTGTTTGTTTGCTTGTTTGGCTTTGTTTTTGCTACTTGATTGTCATGAAATGTTTGTAGATTCTGTATAACAATACTCCTTATACTCTTGCCTAAATATTTATAAATTTATAAATAAATTCAGATAATTTATTCTGCAGAAAGTTTATCTTCGCAACAAATGCAACTTAATTAAGTAAAGTTCTTCTTTCCTTTTTCCTGTTCCTCTTTTTTTTTCCCTTGAGACAGATTTTGCTGTATAGCTCCAGCTGACCTCAAACTCAAAATCTTATTCTCCTAAATGTTGGGATTAAAAGCAAGAGTCACCATAAACAGCTGGGAATTTTTTGCTTAATTGAATAAATTTTCTGTTTGTTCAATAGATGAATCAATATCTTCACCTTCACTCAAAATCTACATTTTTCTATATCAGATAGAAACACTTTTATGGCGTTCCAAAGAGAACCTTTTCCTAAATTTGCTTTCATGGATTCTTCTTTAAGTTTGAACACAGCACTTTCAAACACTGTTTAGAAATTTACTATTCAAATCATGATGAAGCTGGTGTAGAAGACACTGCAGATTCAACTCTGTCTGTAATCCACAGAAAGTTTCAATCAGTGATATCTTTAGTTTCAAACCTGAGAATGAGTCTCAAAACATGTCAGTTATGATTCAACTCTGTAATCCACAGAAAGTTTCAATCAGTAATATCTTTAGTTTCAAACTTGAGAACGAGTCTCAAAACATGTTAGTTCTAGATACGAAGCTAATGGAATTCCACGACACACAAAGCAAATTACGGATAAGTCCATGTTTACAGGCATATATAGCAGAAGATGACTTACTAAATCTTTTCAAAATATCTTACTATATTCCCAGGCTGGCATCAAGCTCACTGTATAACTGAGGCTAGCCTTGAACTTAGGTCCTCCCAACTCACCCTTCCCAGTGCTGGTGCTTCAAGCAGGTATCATAACACAGCACACACACAATCTCTTATACTTGTAAACTACAATCTGTACTCCAATTTATACACTGAAGCACAGGAAGTTGGTCAGGAAGCATAAGTTGAATTATCATGCTACCAAAACGTGGTCCACATCGACTCTATCCACAGTTGAATAGCATATTAAATAGGCAGAACAAATTCACATGGCTCCATGACACCTCATAGTGCCTACAATATCAAGTACATAACCCTTCAAATAGCTTAAATCATTTGGGTCTCTTCCAGGAAATAATTTTATTTGTCCTAAGGGGTAAGCCCCATGGTATCAGTTATCATTTGCATTGGGGCATTATCAACATCATTCAGAACTTAACAAGCCTCTCATGCTGGAACAGCTGTTCATCTGAAAGGAATTTTTTTTTAAACTTTCTATGATCCTAAGCTAATCTTGCCTGAGCTAGAAAATAAGGTATTAGACTATTTTGCATGTTCTACCACTGTGTGACAAGAAAGCCAATTTTGCACTTCAGTAAAGGCAGATTGTAAATTTAGAATGAATTGAACCAGTAGCTGAGTTGCAATTTCTGGCAAATGGCTCATCAGCACATTAATGTATACCACCAAGATAACCACTTCAGTCAGGCAAGCAGGAAAGTAGAAGACACAAACATTCGGTAGACAGCAAGGGAAATATACTCTCTGCCAACATCTACAAAACAAATCCTAAAGCACAAAGTTATCAAGGGTCATTGTCATCTTTATATGGCTATATGTTAGTGATAAAAATTAATTTTAGAGTCACAGATTTTTAAAACCAGGTAGACACACTTTGACCTACTTGATATCTGTTCTATACTTTGGGAGAACTTAGCCTATCTGTGCTTGACACATCTCCCACATATACTAAAGAAAGTTATAAGTATGACTCTTACAGTTATTAGGGGAACAACATTAGTGAAGTGTTCAAGCCCTTAGTTAATGATAAAGTCTCAAATGTTATTATTATATTGTTAACATTTCATATTACCAAACATAGATCATTCCTATGGGATAAAATATTGCTAACGAAGTTTCCATTTTTTTTCTGTGCTTATTCATTCTATTTTTTCTTAACAGAACTAGATGTTAAGTGAATACGGTTGTGGAAACACAATCCAAGAATGGAGTCGTGTTAGAATTCTGAGTGTTTGTGAGAAAAGTCCAAGAAAACAAGACAAGAGTCTTGTGACCTCAGTTTCCTCAAAAACAGGGAATTATTCTTGGATTGTGCTTTCATGCTTTTCCCAGGTGTAGTAGATAGGAATGAGTTTACTTCAGCTGTTATTATTCATATGCCTCTATGGAAAAATATGTTTTTGTCATATGCAGATTGTCCTTGTGATTGTATATTTTGCTCAGGTGACTCTTCTTAACTCTCAGAATATACATTTTCAGATTCTCTGAATAAATTTGGTTATTACATGAGACTTTAGTCTGACTCCTTTTTAGGCACCACTCTCCCAGGTTCATGCTGCCAATTAGAGCAGTGAACGTCTGGCACCCAGAGGCCTGAAGTCAGCTATGAGAAAAGAGAGTGGAGACCTTCACAGGAGGAGGTGAGAATAATGCAGCAGAAACTTGGGAAAACTCTGCCTCATATCGAGCTTGTCCATCATTTCTTAAAGAAATGACGAGCGCCAGTATTAAAATCACAATCAATAGATTGCTTGTAAGTTGTTTATGATTATAATCTCGGGTTTCCAAAAGAAGGAACTTTAGATGAAGTATGGGACAGAGTTGAAGAGAATATTGAAGAGGCAACCATAACCAGGGGAGAATATCCTTCTTCAATTTTGGGTCACTTGGGTATGAATTTGAACTTTCATCAAAATGCTTAAGGAAGATGGTAATCATGAGGAAGAGGGGGTTGATTTCTTGAATGGATATAAACTGGATGATCAAACCTTAAAATTGGTAAGAGAGACAAAGGAGATTCGCTCTGTGCAGGGAAAAACAGCACCACCTATGCCAGTGACGTCTCCCTCAGCTCCCTTCCTGAAGCCTCCTTTAGATACGTGTCTTCCATTGAAATGATCCTGAAGCATGGGGCAAAGATTTGATAATCAAACTAATCTTGAATTTTCTCCACTTTTTGATGAGGAATTAGGAAAGCCTATGAAAAACTAAATTTACAACCTAGGCAAGCTAGGGCACAGCAGGGAAACAGAATTCCTTTAGCAATTCCTCCCCTGACATCATGAGGTGTGCTTGGCATTTCCCATGCAATTTCGGCAAAATCAAAATGTGTATATACACTAACTAATCTGTTTAAAACTCTAGGAGAGATGGCATCGGGCAGTCCTCACATATTATCTTAAGAGGCAAGAAGAGAACTACAGCTATTTGAATCTAGATTAAAAGGAACATTTGCATATCGTGTGACCCCTTCACTGCCTTTAAACTTACTTGTTTTCCCCATTAAATTGCCTCCTACAGGTATTATATCACAAGAGGAAAAGTCTTTGAAGTGGATTTATTTACAACATAAGGACTATAAAATGCTAACTGTTTACCTTACTCTTCTTGCTCAATTAGTAAATCAGGGAGGACTAGATGCCAACAATTATGTGGGTTTGATCTTTGCTCCATTACTTTACCCTTAACTAACAAATCAGATTTTAGGAACATTTCAAAATTCTATGGATTTTCAAATTTCATTTGCAGATTACTATGGAAGGATAGGAAATCATTATCCAGATGGTGGGCTGTGGGATTTTCTCATACAAACTGAATTTGTGATCACAAAATTATCCAACCTTCTCCCATTCCACAGGCAGATACTTATTTTATTGATGGCTCATCTAATGATATGGGGGGATTTATGGTCCAGATATTCATTGATCTATTAATATTTCTTTTTCCTCAGCCCAGAAACTGTTTTGATTCCTCTATATGGATAATTCATAAACCCTTAAATGTTGTTTCAGATTCTGCTTATTATTTCCAGCAATAGACTCATACTTACACACATTCTAACCTCCCTAGTTTTCTTGGAGAAGGAAATAAGCAAGATGATGCTTTAACTTGCCCTATTTTTACTTCTCCAGAGGAATTTTGGGAAGGGGTATGCATCTGTCATTGCAGATGGATCCAGTAAAACATTATGGATTCCTTTTTGGTTCCTCCAGCCCCAGGGCATTAAGGACACTGGCCAAGGGTAAGGAGACAGTGGAAGTCACCAGAAAGATAGCAAACCTCCAGCTAAAGGATAAAAAGAGACATCGGCCGTATCATCAGAAGTCAAGTCTGCCCATTTAGAGCCAAGTTAAGGCCTTATGCACCAAGGGGGAAGTTACTTCATTATTGACACTGTGTTTAGGGCTGGAACTTGGGACCATAATAGACTCATTCATCCATCTAAAGAAGGCACTGAATTTAATTTTTCCTTGGGATTTAAATAGTTTGGATCTCTGTTTTTGAAGGCAGAGATTTACACACAATTCTTTCACTGTTCTAACTTTATAAATTTTCTTGCTAAGGATATTTATGCATCAAATGACAATTAGATTTTTCTACAGCATCTTAAATCGAAAGTACTCTGGATTTCCTGCTATTAAAAAAGTAAAATATGGAGAGATGTTAGAACACAGTCCGAGAATAGAGTCATGTGAGAATTCTGAGTGATTTTGAGAAAACTCCAAGAAGAATATCATGACCTTAGTTTCTTCAAAAACACAGAATTGTCCTTGCAATGTGTTTTTGTGCTCCCCCCAGGTGGAGTGGATAGGAGTGAGTTTACTTCAGCTGTTGTTAGTCAAACGCCTCTAAGGAAAACCATGTTTTTGCCACATGTGGATTGTCCTTGTGATCGGACACAAATTGTCAACTTAAGTGATTCTTTTTAACCCTCAGCATTTAAATTGTTTGATTCTCTGAAAAAAGTTGGCTATTGCATCAGACTTTAATCTGATTTAACCTCATTTTTAGGCCCTGCTCACCCTGGTTCATGATGCCAATTAGAGCAGTAAACATATTGTAACTTTCCCGTCTCTGAAAATTTTGATATGCTGTCCCCTGTTCAGAATTCATCTTAGCTAGTATTTCTATGTGGATGCATTCAGCTTCACTCCTTAGGGTGATGCTAAGACCTAGTTAAAACCAAACTAGCCCCAGTGTGACAGTTGACAGCATAAGAAATGAAGGATTCCCACTTAAAAGTCTCCGTTGGGCTGGTAGATGCTGCAAGACAGGCATAAAATTAAGAATTCTGTGGACCTCGTTCTGCTCAATAGGGTTTGCATTTTAAAAATACTCTTTTCAAGCTATAGTATGCTAAAATTTCATCCCCACCACAAATAAGCAAAGACAAATGTCAGCTTCTAAGACTTCTCAATTTTTTTTGACCATTTCCACCAACTACTATTTGTGACTGCCGGTATGGAGACAATTATCTGCAATTCCTGCTTTCACTGACCCATCTGTCTCTGCTCTGAACCCCATCATTATCTGACTCTTCTCTCATAATCCTTTGAAATTTTGTGCTTAGTGGAGTAGATACTTTCAAAAAAATCTGTATCACACAATGTCTCAATTATATGTCACACTATTGATCTCTCTTTGTTTCTTTAATTTTTTCCTGGAACTCCATATTCCAGTCAAGTAGAAAATCCTTGGTCTCCAGTATAGGATTCTCTTCATCTAATTCTAAAATTTCATTTCTCTGCTTTCAACTCTTAGATATTCTAGTTTGCCCAAAATTCAGTGAATGAGTCTGTTCAAGGGCTTTGGTTACAATATTTATATCAATATCATAAAATTACTATCTACTACCTCAAATTTCCTCCAGCGTGTAGACCTATATTTAAAGAAATATGCCACCTATATATCTTAAACACAATGCAAACTTTTAGCTTTTTCATCTATATACCCATTTAATTCAATTACACAATAAATACTTATGGGTTTTGGCACTGATAATGCATAATTTAATCTTCTGATACCTGCTCCTATGGAATTTGCATTCTTGTTCATTTCTAAAGTGTAATCTATGTAGAGGTTTATTGATATCAAATGAACAAAATATTTCTTCAGGTGAATGCATTCCCACTGCTATAACTATTATCTGCCACTTTTCCAAGTGACAAAACTGATGTTCTTCTCTGAATTCCATCCAACCTCCTCAATATCTTTTCAAACTGTCCATCTACAGCCATTATAAAGGTTCATCATTTCTCACCTGGCTGTTATATGGGCAATGAACATTCCCAGAACCAACATCTTCATGTACCTTCCTCCTCTTCACTCTCTACTGAAGTGATAATCATAAAAATATGGCCATTTCACTTCTTAACAATTTTTTTAGTGGCACCATTTTGTTTTCAAGGGGAAAACTTATATGGCAAAATGCTCAACATGATACAGTCCAGACACATCTTTTTCCCCAAACCCTCTCTCAGCTGCCCCAGGTACTCTGAGGTAAAATATTCTGTCAGTGCCTTGGACATCTTTACTTGGCCTACCCTGGAGGTTATCACAGACAAATTGACAGCTTGCTGTCTTTCTTACTGAAGGGTACTCTGAGACTGGGATTACTGCTTTGGCAAGAAATGTGAGGAAGAAAAACAGTGTGTGATCTCTCACGTGTGGAGTCATTTTTTTTTTAATGTATGTGTGTGCATATCTGTATGAGCACCACATCTGTGCAGGGGACCATGGAGTCTAGAAAAGGGTATCAGAGTGGTCGGTGGTTGTGAGCCACCCAGTGTCAATTCTGGGAACTGAACCCAGGTCTTCTAGTGTCGGTTCTGGGAACTGAACCTAGGTCTTCTAGAAGAAAAGTGCTCTTAACTGCTGAATCATCTCTCTAGTTTCTTATGTGAACTCTTAAAAAGTTGAATTCATGGAGGGAGAGAGCAGAGTCATGATCACCAGGGCAGAGACACAGAGTGTGAAGAAGTGAAGAGGGTCTTCTCAGAGAGTAAAGGTTTCAATTATGCAAGCTAAGTAAATTCTAAAGATAAAATGCACATTGATAGAACTCCACTTTCTAATTCTATAATGTATATTTAAACATTACTAAGACAGTGGACCTTCATTGTTCCTGTCATATAAATAATAGGAAATTTGACTGGGTGATGGTGGTGTATTAATCCCAGCACTCGGGAGGGCTGGCAGAGGTAGGCAGATCTCTGTGAGTTTGAGGCCAACCTGGTCTATAAAGTGAGTTGCAGGACAGCCAGAGCTGTTATCCAGAGAAACCCATCTTGAAAGAAGAAAAAAAACAATAAAGAATAGGATATTTTATGGACAAATGGATATAATTAGTCGATTAGTACGAAGTTCATTATGAACATCATGCTATATCATACACCTTAAATATACAAAGTTTTAATGAACAAACTAAATCTGAGCGAACCTAATAAGAGTTAAGAGTTAGGAAGTAAATAGCCCAACTTCTTTATCACCAAGTGGGGCATTGCTCAGGCTTGTTCGACATACAAACTCTATAACCATCTCCAGCATGGTAAGACATGTGGGTGACTCAGCCTATTAATGTGACCAGGTTGCTTCTCTCCCGCTTCAGTCTTCTGCCATTGCAATCTTGGGATCTGTCATAGTTCACTTCGAGTGACAACTTGATTTAAACCTGGAGTCACATGGGAAAGAGACCTCAGTTGAAGAACTACCTCGATCAGATTAGCCTTTGTTCATGTCGGTGATATTTCTTAACTACTAATTGATGTAGCAGGCACCAGGCCACCACAGGTGGTACCATCCCTAGGCTGGTGGGGCTGAGGTACCTAAGAAAAGTACTTGAGCAAGTCTGGGGAAGCAAGCCAGGAAGCAGCATTCCTCTATACCATAGAACCTATAGTCTCTGCTTCACCACCTGCCTTGGGCTCCTGTCCTGGTATCCCTTGATGATGGACTTCAGCCTGTAAACCAAACAAGCCTTCTTCCCTGAGTTGTTTCTGGCCAGTGTTTCATCATAGGAACAGAAAAGCAAGCTAGGACAGGATCACTTTAGAAGAGAGTTACCTTATGGAGAAACCCAAATAAAGACATCTGAAGTCTAAGCACTCTGCCTTAATTCACTTCTAGCAGCATGGGCCACAGTCCCTTGACTCTGGGTCTTTGCACACCCTCTCCTGTCTTCTTGCTTGCATCCTCTTTGCTTTGCCCCCAAGATAGAATCTAAACATTGATTTCTCTGGCAAGTCTAATGTGACATTTTGACCACCTTCCTTGGAATCCTTCACCATAGAAATTTCAACCAAGACTACAGTACCTTTACAACAGAATCAAATGCTTTTCCTAGACTAGTATTTAGCATGTTTGTGTGAACATCTGTCCCCACTGTGCGTTGCTTAGGGATTAGTTTCTTGGTGCCTTACTATTTTTCTTCCATCATTAATCAGCAGTAGGATACACTATAAATTCCTCTATAAAAAATATGTTGAGTGGATATTAAATAAATGATGAGTAAATTGTACTAAAATAATTCAGCAATAAAATCAACTTCTGTACACACAAAATAGCAAAAATTAGTTTCACACAACAAGTCTCAGGAGATGCATAGTTAGCAATGCACGTAGCCAAAAGCAGTGCATTTAAGTCTACTTGCAACCCAGATGACAGTCATTTATTCTGTACAGATTACACTTCCTGGGCCACTATAGTAGTAAATGAACTATTTAATGAGTCAATCCTGAATATTAACTGATAACCAGAATGAAATGCATTTGCTCTCTTGTTTTGTTCATCTGTCTATAGAAACTATGACTCAGTGATTACCACCGAGCATGAAAGAATCTGGATCAACCTCCCCATACTCTTACCATTTGATGTCATTCTAGAAAGGTGTGGGCACTAACCTGCCTCTCCAGTAGCAATATGGAGAGATACGTGAGCGTCTTTTCCAGGATGCTTTGAAACATGTAGCCAGTGGCTGCAATAGCTTATTTAACAAGACTCCTTTCCTTCCCCCTCCTCTCAATCATCTGAAGCTATCGTTTATTGAAAAGCTGACTTTCAAAGCACACACTAGAACAGCTTTGCTGTACAGCTGCAATGCTATTTAAAACTTCCATGAATATCTGCACAAAACCAAGAAAAATTTAAGCTGAAATCCTGCTCTTAGGAAGGACATAGTAAAATATGACCCTGTGGGAGAAAAAATTAGGAAATGAAATCTAGTCGTTAATTTAAGGTGGAAATCAGAAAAGCAGACATAGGACTTTTCTCTGCAGTAGAACAGCTGGAATTATTATTAGGAAAGACATCCTTCAGGCAATTTCTTAAGACTCTGGTAGACATTTGCAGACTGTCTTGAAGGCACTTCTTAATAGGCTACAGAAATGTGAACAAATGCCTCACTTTCTGCTGTGATAAAGTTGAAAATGGATGAAGAATAAGCACTAAAAGCAATTCTCTAGACACTAGGCAGATGGAAAGGCATAGCATCATCATTGGGAGTAGCTAAAGATCGAACCCTAATGGCTATGCTAGTCAACCTCAAACTCTCATTTCCTATAAAAATTTCAGGGCGTGGGAGAATCCCAGCAACCCACTGGTGATTCTAGTGACAATTATGGGATGCTTTAATTTCATGTAAGCAGTGGTATCATGTTCCTGCTGTGATCAAGCCATCCCACTCTAGCCCTTTAAGATCCCTTTGCTGCATTGTATAATGTTGATACTTCCTTGAATCTCATGAAAGTGAGAACTTTCAGAATGTGGCCATCTGCATTCCAATCCTCATTCCCCTTGTTTAAAATATTCTATTTCAGTCCTGACAAATGACCCGACAAATGGAATTATATTAGATCCCAGTTACTATTATTTTGTATTTTGCAGCTATTTAGTTTGAAGCTATTGATGAAGAACACTAGCTGATTACACCTTTGGAAGATCTCAGAAATCACTAACCAAAGGAAAAGCAGTAGCAGAACTGTTTTGTATTCCACTGAGTGTTATGGGGCCCCACAGCTCATTTTTGCTAAATTTTAGCTTCTTATATAATAGGGCCTCAAAGCTGAGACGACGTGGATGCTTGTTAAAGTGTTGATTCACTTCAAATAAAGAAATGGCACAAAATCCCTTGGGTATGACAAGATGACTGTAATATATAAACAAGCGGTCCACACAGCCTGGTACCTTGCCTGGCACCTGACACAAGTGAAGCATTCAACAAACACATCTTGGAAGAAGGGATAAATAAATGTGCACAAGCTTGAGACCCTGGTGCTTTTGAGAGCAAGCACTGAAAGGTCCACACAAATGTCTGAACTCATCATTTCATCACAAAGCATGATTAAAAAAAAAAAAAACCTCCACAGACTAAAACAAATTTAACCACATTACAAAGCATTGTGAAATTAATAAATGAAAACACAATGCCATTTGGAGCTCTTGGTGTACTGTGACAACCCGCTGGTCCCTGGATTTAAAAATACCTTTCTAGCAGACTGAAATCAGGACTCTCTCTCTCATGTTGTTCTCTCCTTTGTTTCCGTAGGAAACAGTGACTTCCAGGGATCCAAGATGACAGAACCCAGATTGCCAAATTGCATGCCACCCTGCAGTTGCCAAGGAGATAATGTATGTCATTCCTCCAAATAACATGTTGCTCATGCCTTCATTTCCTTTATCTGGCTTTTTAAGATATTTTCCCCCTGAACTGAATGCAGAGAGCATTCAACGTGAACTGATGGAAACACTCCTTTTTGAAAATCTTGTTTACCCCATTCCCCCAAGGCACGTGATCACATTACATACTCAACTTCTGGAAGGTCTGAACATATTTTGTGCCAATTTTGGAACCAGTGATTCAGCAGTTTTCACGGGGAGTGGGCATCCTGAATACTGTCTGCCTGTGTTCTAAGTAAAGGTCCAATTAAATCCACACCTGGCACTAACATATTCTAGTTAGAAATGGCCTACCACCAAAGCAGCTGTACTCAGTTGAATGTCAGTGGGGGAAAAAGGGAAGCAAGCAGAAAGGACAGAAAGGGAGAAGAATGTAAAAGGAGAGAAGGATGAAAAGTCAGGACAAAGAGAAGGACAATAAAGGAATGCTTGTGGAGCAGCTGCTGTGGTACATACTGAACATCTCCGTGATTAAAAAGAATTAGGAAAATTTAAGATACTGGATGACATGCTAATTAGCAAAAAGCAGAGCCAGTATTTCAACCTGGGTATAGGTGGAGTGAAAGGAGGTGTTTCCTTGTGCTCTAGTGCAGCATACCCAATCACCCCAGAATAGTGGGCAGAAGCAG
>CABHPH010144442.1:0-21507 GCA_902168325.1 Peromyscus nudipes
CTGGTTATCCATTGTAACTAGAAGGTAAGTCTCTATTGTTGAAGCTCTAGTTGTAAGACATAGATAAATCAGTTTTGAAGTGACCAGGAAACTCCCTCTGCTGGCTGACTTTCGTAATGCTAAAACGTGCTATGCAGACTGCTGCTGGGGGAGGGGAAAAGGACAGCAGTGATCTATCTTCCCCAGCACTGACCCTCCATGCTACAATAACTACTGCCAGGGAAGAAAGGCCCGATGGTGTAACTTTAGCTGTTTATGGGGGTAACCCTCTGTTCCCTTGATCAGGTTTGAGACCTGTTTCACAAGAGGGAAATCATGCTTTGTACTGTAAATATGATGAAAAGCCATGGCTAAGGAAGTCATGGCCCCAAGAAAGATGTTGCTTTGCTAAAATAGTCATCTCCTAAGTGCTTCAGCTCAATAGTCAGCCTTCTAAGTACTGTTGTGTATCTCCACAGAGTTGTGGTTGCTCTCAATCTTTATCAAAGAAACTTTGTATTTCAAAGAGTAGTCATTTGTATAGCAAGTCAAATCCTAGGGAAAAATTAGAACTTTGATAGAAGAGCACATGGACCTAAATCCCAACCAGAAGGAGGGGGGAAAAACCGCTTAATAAGCAAAATTATTGACCAATGTGTGTTAACTAAAACCATGATTTTGAGAAAGTAGATGAAAAATGGAAGTATCAGTGAAGATTCCATTATATAATTGCTTATTACCAAAATGTAGCAAATTCAAAAAAATACCCATCACCTTACCAGTTTCTGGGGAGCAGGACCTAGGAACTCTCCTTTATTCACCATAGGGAAGACAGACTGGGTGCCCTGAGGGATGGCTGGGTCTCTGGGTTGATTACTGAAGACTCAGATCCCTGCCACTTGGGCCCCATCTCAGGCTGCTGTTCTTATGACATGGCAGCTGTCTTCTTCTAGAACAAGGGCTCTCAACAGGCAGCAAAGCATTAAACATTTTTTTCTTTATTTCCATGTTACTACTTAACTATTACGTACACAGATAATCTAACTTATGTAAGATCTACGGTGAGTCATGTATCATGACATAAAGTTCTAATCTCAAACATGAGAAGCTGAGACAGAGGGATTCTCATGATTTCTAGGGTAGCATGCACTATTTAGCAAAAGCCTGTCTCAAAATAACCAAAAGAAACATCTACATTATGACAAAATCAGCAACATATACAACAAACAGCTCATCAGACCATAGCCCTGTTTTCACACACCTGACCCATTCTTATTTATACAACGCAGAAATATAGTCTATTTCCGAAAATATTGTGATTAACATCACAGAAATCACGGTTTGAATATCATTTGAGGGCAAGTAAATTTTTGTTTTGTTTTGTTTCCTTTTTCTTTTTTCTTCCGCTAGATAACTCTAGAAGTTTAAACCAGAAAATTCAGTCCAAGTCTCTGTTTCCTAGCGGTTCTTCAGCCCACTATACCTGTCCTGCCTACAGGAAGACAGTAAAGTCTTTTGCTGGGGAACTCTGTCTGTGCACAAATGAGGTGATTACAATATACATCCCTGCATGGAAATAAGATAATGGAAGTCAGATAACACAAGCCAGAGTTAAATGCCCCCATAGAATCTCCTAAGCTAGTCCTGAAAAGTCCTAGGAAGAGGAATCTCTTTCCTGGAAAACAAAACAAAACAAAACAAACAAACAAACAAAACAGGCCCCTTTCATCAAGAGTCTTTAATATCCTTGTCTGCTTTGGCAAATAACTGAACATGGAGAAAAGAACTGAATCTTGGCACGAGAATAGCCAATGCATCCAAAAGAGGTCAACATAACAAATGAAGGATTTCATTGACTTAAAAGCTACCATGTTTTATTATATAAGACCATTTTCTGTTCCTTAAATGTATAATCAACTCATGTTCTCCTTTGCTTGAAATAAAACGTGCTTTAAACTTAAGAGCAAAGTTAAGTTCTTAGTATGGCGGGAAAGGAGCTCATGAGCCTCTCTCTACCCCGAAATGATGGGCTACGGACAATTCATGGCTTCTGGGGAGGGAGAGTCCATTTTCTTTAAGGGTGTGGCTGACATGCTCCAGTGGATGGTCAGTCCTACACCAGGTAGTATATGGGAAACACAACTTGATTTGATGGATTATTTAAGAAGCACAGGAGGAGGCCGGGCGGTGGTGGCGCACGCCTTTAATCCCAGCACTCGGGAGGCAGAGGCAGGCGGATCTCTGTGAGTTCGAGGCCAGCCTGGTCTACAGAGCAAGATCCAGGAAAGGCGCAAAGCTACACAGAGAAACACTGTCTCGAAGAAGAAGCACAGGAGGAGAAGGAGGAAGTGAAGCTGGGCAGGGTGGGGAAGCAGGGGATGGATCTAAGAAAAGTGAGGGGTGAATATGACAAAAATATGTTGTGAAATACTTTTTTGGTTTTTTTTCCATTTTTCCTTTTATTGAAAATAGATTCTTTTCTCATATAATACATCCTGATTATAGTTTTCCCCCTCTACTCATCCAAGTTCTTCCCCACTTTCCCTCCCCTCCAGATCCATGCCCTTTCTGCCTCTTATTAGAAAAGAGCAGGCTTCTAAGAGATAACAACCAAATATGACTGTTGCTAGAGTTTTCCTGCCTGGCCCACAGTCAGGATAAATCTCTTTCACCTGCCAGTCCCACAGCTGCTCAGACCCAACCAAGTAAACACAGAGACTTATATTGCTTACAAACTGTATGGCCGTGGCAGGCTTCTTGCTAACTGTTCTTATATCTTATATTAATCCATTTCTATAAATCTATACCTTGCCACATGGCTTGTGGCTTACCGGCATCTTTACATGCTGCTTGTCCTGGCAGGGGCTGGCAGCGTCTCCCTCCGCCTTCCTGTTCTTTTAATTCTCTGTTAGTCCCGCCTATACTTCCTGCCTAGCCACTGGCCAATCAGTGTTTTATTAGCAACACATTTGCCATACAGAACATCCCACAGCACTTCCCCCTTTTTTTTTTTTTTTGCAAAGAAGAAAGCCAAGAGGTCAGAGCTAAGAGCTAAAACCTTACCCTTCCTCCTGCAGTGGTCCTACCTCTCCGAAGGAGACGCTACTTCCTGTTTAAAGTCTTTATATAGTCTCTGTTCTGCCTTCTCATTGGTTGTAAACCCAACCACAGGACTGCCTCATCATGGCCTGTCTGTATAGACCTCCAGGTGTTCTGTGGTTGGTATTGAGATTAAAGGCATGTGTATCCAATGCTGGCTGTATTCCTGAACATACAGAGACTTACCTAGCTTTGTCTACCAAGTGCTGTGATCACAAGCGTACACCACCACTGCCCTGCTTTCCTATGGCTTGCTAATAGCTCTGACCCCCAGGCAACTTTATTTATTAACATACAATTAACATTTTGGTACAAAAGAAAAATATCACCATATATGACAAAATAAAATACGAAGCAAAAACTATCATATCAAACTTTCTGGGCCTTTGAGCTGGGATTCTTCTCCTTCCTCTAATCCTATTATTCTTAAGTTTTATCTTTTCATAATTTCCCAGATTTCCTGGATGTTTTTATATGAGGAGATTTTTAGATTTAACATTTTCTTTGACCAGGGTATCCATGTTTTTGTGATATCCTCAATGCCTGAGATTCTTTCTTCCATCTCTTATATTCTGTTGGTAAAACTTGCCTCTGTAGTTCCTGATCAAATTCCTAAGTTTTTCGTTTCCAGAATTGCCTAAGTTTGGGTTTTCTTTATTTTTTCAGGTTTTGAACATTTTATTCATTTCCTTCAACTGTTTGTGTTTTCTTGGATTCCTTTAAAGGATTTGTTCATCCTCTTTAAAAATTGCTATCATCCTCCTACAGTTGGTATTAAAGGTTTTGGTTTTTTTTTTCTTGTGCTCCAGCTATGTTGGAATATTCAGGGCCTACTGTGGTAGGAAAGCTGGGCTCTAGAGGAGACATATTGCTCTGGCTGTTATTGCTTATGTTTTTCACTGGTGTTTAGGCATCTGGATTTTGGATGTGTGTGTGTGTGTGTGTGTGTGTGTGTGTGTGTGTGTGTGTGTGTGTGTCAGTGTTTTGTTCCTTGGTTTCTGTTTCCTCTCTAGATTTTCAGAGTGTAGTGGCTGTGCATTGTATGTTTTCCTGGCCTGCTCAGTTGGTATATTCACAGGGAATGCCTGCTGGTATTGGAGACTGGAATACTGGGATGAGTTTGGGGAAGGAAAGCCGGGGGAGAAGGTCTTTGTGATCTGTTGGGGATGGGGTCACAGAAAGAAGGGAGACCACAACAGAGTTCCTGCTACAGTGCTGGGGATGAACCTGGGGGTGGGATCTCAGAAGCAGTGGGAGAGGTGGGTGTTGTCCTGGCAGGATGGACTCTTTGGTTAGCAGGGGTACCTACTAACTACTAGGTTGGGATCTAGGACAAAGCAATGAGTTGGGAAGGATGGTTAGAAGGGGAAGATCTGTGGGACCCACAGAAGATGGGAGCAGAGGACAGTGAAAGCTGCCATGGGTGTTCTGCTGCAGAGCTGGGGATGAGCCTAGGGGGTTGGATCTAGAGCAAGAGAGGATATTATGAAATTCTTAAATAATTAATAAAAGTGTTTTTAAAACAAACTTAAAGCAAATTATAAGTATGATAAAAACAATCGAACAGTTTCCTACATTCATTTCCAGTTCTTTAGTATTTTGTTTTCTTATTTCATTATGCATATAACCACAATCCTAGTCAAATATTATATTAGTCCAAATATTCTAATATTCTACCAGTGTTGATTGGCTATTGATAAAAAAAACTATTATAATTTTAGTAAACAATTTAAAATTTCCCCCAAAGAAAGATGAAAAAGACTTTTTATTAACAGATGTCTAGGATGAGATTCTCCTCTCTAGAAACATGTTTCTTCACTTTAAAAAAAGTAAGGACTGGAAAGGTGATGGACATGCTGCTCTCTTGTCTTTTCTGGCTTCCTGTGGGGCCCAAGTGTTCTTTCTCGCTACAGCGCAGCTGATAACAGGCTACTCATTGTAATATTAGAAAGCTACTCAAAGGCCTTTTGGCAAATTGCGTACTTCCAAAAGGAAAATGTACGAGATTCAAAACAAAAGCTGTAGTCTATAGACCTGATGTACACACGACAGGCTTCATGTGAGTAGTCCACACAGAACAAATCAATCACTGACACTTCTAATTCTAAATGGCATTTTTTCATACACACACAATTCAAAACACAAAATATATCTGTGAAATATTCATTCTTATCATTTTAGAGGCAACTTAGTAGGCATATGTATCACTACTCTTTTAAAGGCATGCTTTTTAAAATTTTGAAATGTATCTTCCACCAGTCTATTTAAAAATTCTGTTATCTAACCCTTACTCAAACATGATAAGTTATATGAAATAGGCATTTCAAAACCATCCAGAACATAATAACACTGGTATCTCTCTTGGTATGCAGTCTAGATTTTTCCATATACTCTCTATTTCTTCACAGAAATCCTTTTATCATGCCAGAGATAGTGGGATTTAGCAGTTGAAGCATAATCTCTGCAGTTTCTCTAGTTGGATCCAGTCGGTATCATTAATAACAACACACCATGAATATGTTACATATTAACCAGTCTTTGTATCAGTACAGTGGAGGTGATTACCAGAGCTCGAACCAAAGAGTTTGTACAAAGAGTAAATTAGTGATATTTTAGTAAAAGACATGAAAGGTGCTATACCCTAAGTGTCATGATTTCTCACTGCCACAAAGAGAAATCACCTTAAGCAAAGTATATTTATTTCCCCAAGATTATGAAAGCAGCCTCCCTAGCTACACTCTCTGTCATCTAAAACACTTCTCATGGGGCTGGAGAAAAGGCTCAGTGGCTAAGAGTACTAGCTGTTCTAGCTCAGGACCCAGGTTCAGTTCTCAGCACCCACATGGTGGCCCATAACCATCTGGAACTCTAGTTCCATGGGATCTGACACCCTCTTCCAGCCTCCATGGGCACTGTATACACAATGTATGCAGGCAAAACATTCATATACATAAAATAAAAATAAAACATTCTATAGTGGTATTCTATTTGTACTGAAATGTGATTTTATTTGTATGTTAATAAATAAAGTTGCCTAGAGGTCAGAGCTATTAGCAAGCCATAGCGAAAGCCAGGGCGGTGGTGGTCCACGCCCTTAATCCCAGCACTTGGTAAGGGGCGGTGGTGGTCCACGCCTTTAATCCCAGCACTTGGTATGCAGAAATAGGTAGATCTCTGTGTGTTCAAGGATACAGCCAGCATTGGAGACACACGCCCTTAATCTCAATACCAACTGTAGAAGACAGAGAGGCAGTGACGAGGCAGTCACGTAGTTGGGTTTACAACCAATGAGAAGGAAGAACAAGGACTCTATATAAGTCAAACGCACAGGAAGTAACACGCCTTTTCGGAGAACTCTCTTGGCGGGAGAAGCTAGCTGGCAGAAAAGCGGGTAAGATTCTTAGCTCTGACCTCTTTGGGCTTTCATCCTTACATTGGCTTTGTGTTATTATTTAATAAGGCGGTTGGTTACATCTACAACATTCCTCATTTCTAGGAAAACTAATGAGCAAATTCATCCATTCAAGTTTTCTAGTCAAATAACAATTTCCAATTTTCTCCTGCTAGGGGACGCAATTTTACCTCTGTTGTCTCCCACAAATTAGCTATAACATACCTTGGTCTGTTTTGTTTTGCTATCACAGAATATACGATGCTGGGTAATCAATCTATAAAGAAAAGTGGCTTCTTCTGTCTCACTTTGGAAGGCTGTGAAGTTCAAGGTTGGAAACTCCAGCTGGCAAGATCCCCATGCTGTGTTAAACTACAGCAGAGGAGAAGGCAGAAGGGCAAGCAGATGCCTGTAGAAGGAAGTATGGGGGATGGAGTTGACCCACTTTGTAACAACCCACTCCGGAAGAACTCGTACACTTTTGCTAGAACTAACCCAGTCTCAGGAGAAAGAAAGTAATGCGTGTCAAAGGCCCCACCTCCCAGTACAATCATACCGGCAACAAAATTTCAACCTGAGCTTGTGATGACAATCACATCTAAAGCAGAGCATGTGAATTTCCAATGTTCTTTCCCTGTGTGCCACTGGGTGACTCCAGTCAGGCTGCTTCTTTCTTTGCTGAGCGTCATATTCATACTGTCCCCAAGACTCTGCTATTTTTTTTCCTTTTTTTTAGAATAACCTCCCACCAGCCTCTCTTATTACCCAACACCTACTCATTCTTCAATGAACCCCAGCAGACAGGCATCGTTTTATTTGCAACAGATGTCCCCACACATTCACGAAAACAACCTGCATTACCAGAAACTCACACTGTTTTGACCCACACAACCCCACTGGTTGGGGGAAGAGGGGAGGGATGGAAGGAAAGAGGGGAAAGGGGAGAAGAAGGGGGGATTCCACCTTTTAAGAGGTTATCTGGATCTTTTATAACATATTGACCTGAATTTCAGTATTTGTGGCTCATGTAAACAAACTCCATCGTGCCTAGTTTTTGGCATTCTCTCCAAATAACTTGTTTACTTGAAGGTCAGGGCTGTATTTTTTCATCTTTTATTAGAGCTACATTGTACACATGACTGTCTATATAGACAGGTTCTATATAGACAGATGTGAATACAGATGACCCCGGGGAAGACAGACATCATCATATCACCATCTTTCTTTCAAGTCTTGTCCTGTAGCTAAGAACACAGTAGTGGTTCTCTGCTAGGAAGCCTCATGAAGCAGAGCATAAGATCTGCGTGTGGATTGTCTCAGGTTTGTGTTTGGATAGAGAAGGTATGATACAAGAGCAGCTACAGTGAGTTCAGGCAGATGTCTTGAAGTCCTGCTGGGAAGGAACATAGAACCTAGTGCTGTCACACTGATCCCATCAACATAGCACACAGTAACTATTTTAGTTAAGTCCTGTAAGCTGTCTGGGTTTCTCTTGCCAATTCTAGTAGTGTGTTTGAATGGATTAGCCAATTTGCTACTGTAAAGGTGACTCCTTGGGATTCTGTCAGAGCCCCCACAAAACAGCAGGGTAAAGTTCTGCTTCAACACTTCAGGTAATGGCCCAGCGGACTGCAGATGTTCTTAATCTGTAGCCCCTGGGACTAAGACTTCAGGCTTTACTGCCTCAGCAAGCCCCTCCTCCCCCACTGCCTTTCCCTCCTCAGCAATTTCCTAGGAAAGCCCTAGTTTGCTGGAGAGTGCATCCTGCGGCAGAAAATTAAACAGCAGGTACAGCCAAGGTTATTATACTTCTGAAAGGTCTTATTAGAGAGGGGTAATATAGTTTGTAGTCATATAATTGCTCATATTTTTATTCTTTATTCAGTACTCAAGACTGAACCAACAGGCTTGGGCATGCTAGGCAAGCACTATATCACTGAGTTACATTCCCAGTCCCTGTTTTAAACCTTTAACTAATATGTAACCATTGTACGTATTTACAGAGAATAATCACCTAAAATGTTCTCTTAGTTCTTTGCGTCAGGAACATTCAAAATCCTCTATGCTAGCTACATGGAAATACCCAATTCTTTATGGTTAACTAGTGTCCTGCTGTGCTGTGGAATGTCAGAAGTTCTTCCTCCCAACTGCAGCCCTCCACTGACCACCCATCCTCTCTCCATGCCCAGCTTTTCCCTTCCTAGGCACTGATAACCATTACTCTATTCTCTCAATCATGGGATAAACTTGTTCAAGCTTTCACAAATGCGAGGATATGCAATATTTTAGACATAGAATTATTTTAGTTATTATTGTAAAATAAATATTGTTTAGCCAGGTTAGGAATATGGCCCACTGAACAGAGTACTTTCTGGCAAGCATAAGGATCTGAATTTGGATCTCCAGCATCCATATAAAGAGACAGGCACTCTTGCGTATGTTTACTCATCTTAGTACCATAGAAGCAGAAACAAGCAGAGGCAAACCAGCCAGTGAGCCCCAGGTTCAGTGTGAGACCCTGCCTCAAAACTCAAATAGAGGGCAATTAAAGAAGACATCTAATGTCAACATTTGGCTTCTGCATGAACACACACATGTGCACACACATGCACACATAAGAGCACATGCACAAACACTAATTCTTAAAGTGTTACTGAGCTATAATCTCTGTCTTAGTTTGCTTTCTATTGCTATGATAAAGACCATGACCAAAAGCAACTCGTGGGAGGAACAGGTTTATCTCAACCTACAGATTACTATCCACGATGAAGAGAAGTCAAGTCAAGAACTGAAGCAGAGATCATGGAGGAATTCTGATTACTGGCTTGCTCCCCATGGGTTACTCAGCCTAGAGGTAGCACTGTCCCCAGTAACCCGGTTCTCCCATATCAATCTAGGCTGGGCCCTCACACATCAATCGTTAATCAAGAAAATGTCCTACAGACTTGCCTACAGGAGAACCTGATGGGGGCATTTTCTAAGTAGAGGTTCCCTCTTCCCAACTGACCCTAGTTTGTGTCGGGTTAACAAAAAACAAAAACTAGTAAGTACAATTGATCCCTTGTTGGCTCAATACATAAATATATCACTATTCACCTATAACCTTTCCCTTCTTGTTTATCCCCAGGATAGTATTAGCATTACAATATAAAACATAGTATAATAATAGAAGTCCACGGCCTTTAAAAATTACAACACTTTAAAAGTTTTTTTTCTCTTTAAAATATCTAAATGTCTTCAACTGTGGGCTCCAAGAATAAATTGCATACTTTCTTATTCCAAGCGTAAAGAAGCAGGGTACAGTTATAGAATGATCAAAGAAAAGCCAACTCCCATCAATGCAAACAACTCAGTGTCCTACTCACAACCTCCTGGACTCCAAAGGGCTTGAGCAGCCCTACTTCCCCAGCTCTGCCATCCACAGCACAGACAACCTGTATCACAGCTTAAGTCTGCAGCAACATTCCAGACCTGCCACTGTCCTTGGTTGCACAGTCCTGGCACCTCCAACATCCTGGGATTTCCACTGTAACTGAGGTTGCACTTTCACCAATAGCCCCTCCTGAGCTCTCTGAGGGGACTCCAACCTGCCAGATGGTGCCAAGCCTCAGCTTTTTCCCATGAGCCCTTAAATCCCAGGGTTTCTACCACAAGTAACACTGCATCCCTACCAACCACCTCTCACGATGCCAAGCCTTAGCTTGTTTCCATGACTCCTTCAAACTTTCAGCTCTTATGCTGTCAAAAATGCTACTACCTGGACTATTCTTACACATGGCCAAGTTTGGCTGCCAGCTTGAGATGCAGCCTTGGCCTGCTCTGGACCACAGCTCCACGTACTGATCCTAAGGAAACATTTCCCAAAGGTTTCATCTCAATAAAACTGATATCACAGCTTTTTAATCACAGCTGATTCTTCAGCCAAACTGACTAGAAACTACAGGTTCTTAATTCAAATATGTCCCATGAACTACCCCGATAAAGTCTTGAGGGACTCTCAAACTTCCCTCTGAAACTTCACATGTGAGAGTTCCATTATTTGCATCTCCCTCCACATCCCTATTGTCCAAGCTCCAACAGAACAGCCATTAAAGCCTTAAACACCCGACGGCTTATTGAGACCAAAGCTCCAAACACTTCCACAATCCTCCCAAAAAGCAACATGGCCAGATCTGTCACAGGAATAACTCATGATCCTGGTACAATTTTATTTCCGGGTTTGCCTTCTATTACTGTGATGAAATACAACTTGACAAAACACAGCTTGACAAGGAAAGAGTTTATTTCCACTTACAGTTTGCAGTCCATCATGAAGGTGGGTATGAGATCCGGGAAGGATCCTGGAGACAGAAACTGAAGCAGAGGCCACGTGAGAGGCTGCCTACTGGCTTGCTCCCCTGGGCTTGCTCAGCTTGCCCTTTTATACAGCTCAGGACTATCTGCCCAGGGATGAGTCCATCCACAGTGGGTGAGCCCTCTTCCATCAATCATTAGTCAAGAATTATGTTCCACAGACTTGCCCAGAGGCCAATTTGATGGAGGCGTTTTCTCAATTGAGGTTCTCACTTTCCAAATGGCTCTTGTCTGAATCAAGTTGGCAGAAAAACTAACCAGCACAGAAGCTGTCTAAAATTGTGACCCAAATAAATCTTTCCTTCAGTTATTCCATCAAATATTCTGTCACAATACCAAGAAAAGAAACTCAAACACTGGCCAGGAACAGAGCTGCCCATAGGCACAGGATGTGTATATGCAGAGAAACAGGGCTGGCCCTAGGATTTGCTCAGTACTGAGGGCCCCTCTTGGAACAGTAAGACTTCTGGAGAAACTATATCTTTCCTGTTCTTTCTGCACCTGACCATTGGTAAAGAAGATACCAACCATTCACTGCTGAGATTCCCCATTCGGAGAATTTCCCCCTAGAAAGGTCACTGCTGCTTAGGTGCTGAGGCCTTTGGGAAATGATTGCAGCTGGATTCTGCCACACAGAAAGCATGCTATCACAGAACTGCCACAATGCCACCTCTAAGCATGCAATAGGGACTTAGTTTAAACTTCTTTGTAAGGGCTGAGATTAAGCAGAAGAATACTTACATCTTTGGGCGGAAATCTGTTTCACAACCTTGAATAAGAAAAAAGGGGATGATCCTAAGCCGTGTCTCAACAGTTTAGTAACTGTGATGATTTGAATGCAGGAATAACTTATCACTGAGTTAATTCTTACACAATACACAGGTATGGGAAGCAGCTGTATTTTGTAATGAGAAGTGAAAATTGGGACCAAAAGTGCACTTATTATTTTCTTCAATCATTCCTGGACATCCTATTGAGAAATGTCTTACTCAACACTCATACCTAGGAAGTACTTACCATCATCACCCTTTCCAATGTCAGCTATCACATCATATTAAAGAAATCAGTGAGTGAGAAACCAAATGCAGGCAGAGTTTTCCTGTCCTGACTTCCTGCTCACAAATAATCACTCGAGGTTTAATATAAATTATAAATGTTCTGCCCAATAGCTCAGACTTATTACTACCTAGCTTTTACAACTTAACCCATTTCTATTAATATCTGTGCTGCCCTGAGGCTCGTGGCTTTTTCCTTTATCACATTTGGTGTGTCAAACTCATTCTCCCTCTGGCTGGAGACTCTTCCGACTCTACCCTTCCTCATCCCGTCAATCTCAGTTTGGCTTTCCTACCTAACTTTATCCTGTTCAGCTATTGGCCAGTCAGCTTGTTTATTAAACCAATCATAGCGACATACATTCACACAGTGTACAGAAGGATTATTCCACAGCAACAAATAATAAAACGAAGTAATGATTGTATTGGATCTTATCACTTGCATGTTTCTTTCCTCTTCCAACAATGGAAAAAGTGATGTGCTTTAAGTTTGATACTTTAAAGAATAATGTCAAAGTACAAATACAATGCACATTTTTTATATTTAATCTAAAGCATTCCCTAAAAGGAACTAAAAATAGCCTTATTATAAGGACAACAAATTTGGTGTTATCCTTATTTCTAACAGATTAGAAACCTCATATTCTGAATCACACATCAGGAGGCACAAAGCCATATAGTGCATACATAGGACTTAGTTCTACCTTTTAAATTAGTGAGATTCAAGACAAATAAATTTGTCTTTAACTGTGATACTCTTTGAATGTTCTAGGGGCATGACCTCTCGAAATAAATACAAACATGATTCACTGTAAAAGTTTCAATGACACAAGCAAAGCTCTCCAAATGGTGTGGGAATGCAAATAATACTGTGACAATGAATAGACCCCTTTATTTACAAACTGCCTTTGTATTTGAGTATGTTAAAGGATACCATGTCAATTTTTAAAAATAAAGTTCAACAAGGGCCTGTAGGATGGCTCAGGGAGTAAGGATGCTTGCTGCCAAGCCTGACCTGAGTTTAGTCTCCAGGACTCATGGGGTGAAAAGAGAGAACCTACTCATAAGTTGTCCTGGAATCTACACATATGTCATGGCACATGCATGTCCATATACATATTCACACACACACACACACACACACACACACACACACACACACACACACACGCTAGTTAAAAAGCAATGCTGCTCTTCCAGAAGATCCAAGTTCAGTCCCCAGAAACCATGTGGTTGTTCATATAAAAAAAAAAACAATAAGGCAATAGTAATAGTCTCAGAGACTAGAACTCACACAGAGAAAGCTACATGGCATTGCTGAAAGAAAGGAAATATGTTGTCAGTAAGAGGAAAAGCATCCCTGTTCATAGATTGTATGAGTCAAATTTTTGAAGATTTGTAGTACCCAAAGTAGTACCCAAGGTTACTCAAATATTTAGTGCCATCATTGTCAAAACCTCAATAATGTTTTGATCATAAATAGGAGAAATCTATCCAAAAGTTCGTTAAAAAAAAAAAACAAAAGAACTTGAGTAATTAAAATGATAAATTTTAAAGAGGGAAAACAAAGTTGGAGATTATTTATTTCCTTATTTTGATGGCTACTGCAATGCTACAAGAAAGCCAAAATGCCTGTTACCAACATAAAACATAAACACACAAATGTAACAGAATGAAAAGCACAGAGTAACCTTCACACAAAGAGTGTACTGGCTAGCTTTATGTCAACTTTACACAGGCCAGGGTCATTTGGGAAGAGAGATTCTCATTTGAGAAAATGTCTCCACAAGATTTTCCTATAAACAAGTATGTAGTACATTTTCTTAATTAGTGATTGACATGCGAGGTCTCAGCCAATTATAGCTGGTGCCACCCCTGGGGAGGTGGTCCTAGAATGTATAAGAAAGCAGGCTGATCAAGCCAGAGGGAACAAGCCAATGAGCAGCACCCTTCATGACCTCTCCATCAACTGCTGCCTCTAGGTTCCTGCCTTGAGTTCCTACTCTGACTTCCTGAATTGCAAGCCGCAAAATGAAATAAATCCCTTCCTCTATAAGTTGTTGTTGATCAAGGTGTTTTACTACAGCAATAGAAACTCTATGACATGATTTTGATAAGCGAGTTATGGTAGTTTGAATCTAACTGGGCCCCCATAAGTTCATTGTGAGTGAGACTATTGGGAGATGTGGCTTTGTGGGAGTAGATGTGGCCTTTTTGGAGGAAGTGTGTCACTGTGGAGGCAGGCTTTGAGATCTCCTATGCTCAAGATACTGCCCAGTGTCTCAGTTCACGTCTTGTTGCTTTGGGATAAAGATGTAGGACTCTCAGCTACTTCTCCAGCACCATATCTGCCTGTACATCACCATGTCCCACAATGATGATAATTGACCAAACCTCTGAACCTGTAAACCAGCCTCAATTAAATGTTTTCCTTTATAAGAGTTTCTGTGGCCATAGTGTCTCTTCATAGCAATAAAAACCCTAATTAAGACAGGAGCCAAGCCCAGTTAAATAGAAAAGGGCACTTCTTTCAACAGATGATGCTGGAAAAGCTGGATATTCACATGCCAAAGAATAAAACCAGACCCTCCTCTTACTCCTTAAACAAAAGTTTGCTCAAGGTGTATCAAAGACCTAAATACAAAATAAAAAAGGATAAAGTTCTTAGAAGAAAACAAAGTTTCCTAACAGACACTTGACAATGATTTTCTGAATGGGACAGCAGAGGAACAGACAAGAAGGAAAAAAATTAGGTAAGTTAGACTATGTTAAAATTTAAAATTCTGACACATCAAAATACAGAATTAACAAAAAGAAAAGAAAACCCACAGAATGGGCCAAAATATTTACAAATCATGTATCTCTAAAAGGGCAAACACCTAGAATATACAAGGGACTCCTACAGCTTGATCAAAACAACAAAATGATCTAAATATAGCAAACCACCTATTTTACAAAAAGAATTTATGCAAATGACCAGAAAACACATAAAAAGATATTCATCTAATTTAACACTGTTCAGTAATCACTAATTATTAAATAAATACAAATTAAAACCACAATAACCCACCTATTATCTACTGACATGCTTGCCATTGAAGTTCTCAAAGAAATACATATATAACCATATTTGGGGTAGCATTATTCATTGATACCTGGGAGATGGAGGCAACCCAGGTATCCACTGTTGTTTGCAACTAAACAAAATATTGCCTATACACCCAGTGAAAAATAAACTGAAACATAAAAAGGCAAGGCATTCTTATATATACATGCTACAATGGATTAACTTTGAGGGCATTATTCTAAGTGAAACAGGTCAGTTAAATAAAAACAAATAATGGATGGCTCTATTTATATTGAATACTTAGAACAATCAAATTCATAAAGATTGAGAATAGGATAGTGACTTCCAGGGGTGAGGCAGAGGAGACTGGAGAATTGGAATTTAAAGGGTAGAGAGTTTCAGCTTTGCAAGACAGAAAAATTCCTAAAGACACATGTTGTTGATGATGATTCCACAACAGTGTAGATGCACTTAATGTGACTGAGCTGTACATTTAAAAAGGTTAAGATGGTAAATTTGATGTTATGTGAATTTTACCACAGTTAATTATAGCTCACAAAGTAAGATGCTTAAAACTCCTTTTTCTTTTCTTTCCCCCCCCCATGAATGACGATGACGTCATTCATTCAGATGACTGGCGGTCGCGGGAATTGAACTCGCCACCTCGGCCGCCGCGGGCGGGCGCCTGTCCTCAGAGCCACCTCTCCGGGTCGCTTAAAACTCCTTTTTCAAGTCTAAGAAACATAGGAATATTGATGTCTTTACCATAGGACTTTGTTTTGTGATTGAGCAAGAGAAGAATATTGTACGGCTTTACAGCTTGGTAAAAGAGAGAGATTATGTGCACTGTTATCCAACCTTTCTTTGACCACATGTTATTTAATTGGCAGGGTTTCCATCTGTGTTATTGTTTCACAGAACACTTTGAAAAACATTGCCTTGGGGAAATGCTGAGAGAACAGAACATAATCAGAAAGATGACTTTAATATCCAAAAATGAATTTATTAGTGGTAGAGCTTGTGGAATATGGACGAAGAGAGAGAGTCATAAAATTGATGAATGACAGAACTGTGCATTCCCTTAAACACTCCTGAAGTGCAGAAGAGTAAGTTTTGGAAGACTAGCTCATAAGTTTGATCCCCTTGTAGCCCAATTAATTTTATATCAATCAGTTCCATTTACCATTTTCTTTTTTTTTCCTTGTGGTGTATCTTAGTTAGGATTTCTATTGCTGTGGTAAAACACCATGACCAAAAGCAATTACAGTTCTCACCCAGGTCATACTCCATCACTGAGGGAAGTCAGGGCAGGAACCTGGATGCAGAAACTGAAACAGAAGCCATGGAGGAGTCCTGTTTAGTGATTTTCTCCCCAAGTTTTGCTCAGTCTGCTTTCTTACACATCTCAGGACCACCTTCCCAAGGGTAGCACCTCCCTTCAAGGGCTGGGTGCTTCCACGTCAATCACTAGTCAAGAAAAACAGTCTGACAGACTTGCTTACAGGCCAATCAGGAGGTACTTTCTCAGTTGAGGTCATCTCTTCTCAAATGTCTCTAGCTTGTTTTGAGTTGACAAAAGAAAATCAACCAGCATACTGTGTGAGAGATTGTGCATGCAAGCATGTTCACGTGTGTGAGAGCAGATGCACTCATTCCAAGGTATACATGTGAAGAACAGAGTGTCTTTTAATGTCAGTCCTCACCCTTTACCTTCTTGGAGACCTGGTCTGGTGTTGTCCACCACAGCAGGTGGAATGTAGCTGGCCAATGAGCTTCCAGGACTCCGCTGCTTCTGCCTCCCTTCTCTCTGTAGAGCACAAGGATTATGTACACACACTATCACAAATGACTTTTCATTGGATTTGAACTCAGCAAGTGCTTTTGTCCACTGAACCATTTCCCCAACCCAGGAAATAATGGGGACTGAACCTAAGGCTTTGTGCATGCTAGGCAGGTGATCTACCACTGAGCTACCGTGGAGCCCTAACACCATTTTCTGTTTGCCTTTTACATATATACCTTTAGACATTGGGCACATCACCTTATTATTTAACTTAACTGAATCCTTCCAATAACACCATGAGAATTATTTTATGGTCACCATTTTCCAGATGAAGAAAATAATGCTGAAATAAATCAGTATGACTCTTGAGGTCATGCAAAGTGAAACAAGTTTGTCACAAGACAAATGCTTCATGATCCAAATTACCTCACATACCCACTGTAATCAAATTCACAGAGATAGAAACTTATTTCAATTAATCAGACTTTATTGATCTCCTAAATTGAGCAAGCTGAGAAGCTGCTTCTTACCTATATCTTGCTGTTGGAGATCAGATAAACAAGCAAGAAATTTTAATATATGTACATTCAATAAATCACCTAGGAACAGAAGAAGCACACTTGGACAGATTGGAATGGTATGTAGGATCTGCTTTCAGAGTCCCTTGGAGTCCTTGAAATATGCCTTAATTTGTCTATGGAACATGCCCACTTAAGTATTCAAAGACACTTTGAACTCACATATCTGAAAGTAAATTCTTGGTTTTAGACACACTTGCGAAGCAGTTTCTTCTACAGTCTTTTGTGTCTCAGCAGAAAGCAATCTCCTTTGATCAATTGCTTAAGCCAGGTCCATCAGATTCCTCGCTTTCTCACTGAATGTCACATTCTACATTCAATGTCACAGAAGAGCTGTCAGTTCATCCTTTTAAATCTCTCCTGGATCTGACCACATCTACCATATTGGAGCTGCATACCGTCTCTTATGTATAGAGATGGCTATGTCCCCTCTTGTTTTTCCACTTACTATCTATTCAACTCTATTTCCCACACTAGAGGGTCATCCATTTGAAACAAAGATGTATGTATCTCCTTTGACTAATACCCTGTAGAGGATTCTTATCTCACCCGAATTAAAACTCATACATGTCTAGAGTGGTCCAAAGACATCACCAGCTACCAGCCTTCCTGTGTAGCCTGTCTCACCCTAAATGATTCCCAATCCCACTGAATCCACTCCAGTCACAGCATTTCATGAGTTTCCCTTGGGTATCCAGAACACTACTTAACACCTTGGCACTCAGTATTCTTATATCTGGAGGTTCTTCTCCCTTACCGTAGGCTCCTTCTATCCACCTGCCATTTTTAAGTCTTGATGCCAAGATCCAAGACCTATAAAAGCCACCTCTGACCATCCTGGTGCAGTGTTTTGAATGTAGCTCACAGATAATCCATTGTACATTAAAAACTGAAATTTTGTATATGCATTTGTTAACTTGTTTAGCAAGTGTTTCATTCTACCAAGACTGTAAGCTGAAGAGGGTAAAGATAGCACTGTGCCTTAAATGTACCCAACATATTTTTTTAAATATTGCCACATGGATACATATACTAATTATAACTATATTTGTACATATAATGTAAAATTTACTTCATTATTCTAGTTAAGTTCATAAAGTTGATTATTATCATTTGACCCCTAAGTGGCCACATCTGGACATATGTGAGAAGAATCAGCTTTATTATAAGTTAGTGGGAAAAGGGTATTTTAATTGCTCCTTGCAGATGATCTTTCAGTCCAGATAATCCCTTATTCCAGTGATGTCTTGCTCATTTGCACTGTGAAATAATCTGATGAAAAGAGATCAGTGTGCAAAACAATGCCAGTCACTGCTATTTCCCCCTAATGTAAAGACAAAGGATGGACAGGCATGGGTTTATGGATTTGAGCCACTGTTACCACACCCTCACGAGTTGAAGCAAATTTCTACTATTGCATATCAGGCACTTATTGCAAATCCATAGCATCTTCAGCACAAAGACAAAAATTATCAACTTGTAGCTGTTCCTGTTCACAGATTCTCTCCAAATATATAGAAGCAAACCACAAATTATGCAATTTACACACTACATCTAATAGATTTCACAATGCAAATGAGGTGTTCCCTGTGCCCAAAAGAATGGCCATTCTCACATAGGAGCCCTTCTCTGTAGCACCAAATCCATGTCTGGGATTCACTCTGGCCTTGAGCACTCTCCTCGTGCCTTCTCAGCTTCTAAGCTCGAATTTCTTATGTTTTGGCTAGAAGAATGTGATTCAGACCAATGTAGAATGATAAATAATAACTTTTCATGGAAATTTTGAAGTAAGGAATCTTTCCCATCACTACCCCAACCATGCTGCACATCATTCATTACAAACCAGATACTGTCCATGCCAGCCCAGAAAGTACTGACTGATTGACAGACTGATGGGAGGCAGCATTACAAGAGAAAGTAAGGACTCCGATGTCACTCAGTGGCAGAGAGAGAGAGAGAGAGAGAAAGAGACAGCGAGATAGTACAGTTTTCCACTGGTTGTAATACTAAGGTATCACTAAAAGTCACATTCTTATGCTAGGGAGACGGTTCAATGAGTCGAGTACTTGCTGCACAAGCATACAGACCTGAGTTCGAATCTCCAAAACCCATGGTAGAACATATCTCCAATCTCTGTATTCCTACGGTTGAGATGGGCAGCAGAGATAAAAGCGTCCTCAGGAACAGCCGTGTCAGCTAGCCTCGCATAGGTCGTGTTGAACAACAAAAATAAACCCTGTCTCAAGCAAGGTGGAAGCCGAGGACTGACACCCAAGGTCGTCCTCTCACCTGCACACGCGCGGTGGTACATGTGCACCCGCACTGGCACACACACACACACACACACATACACACTCGTCATGGACACAGAAAGTCATTCAAAAGATTGCAGCAAGACATGAAAAAATACATTATTTTAAAATAAGGGCATAAGCATAAGATATATATGCCTTGAGATTTTGTGATTTTTGTATATATTTATGGATTTAAAAAAGATCTGTAAGGATGTGTGTCAGTGATCAGAATTTTTGTAATAAACATCATTATTTCATTTTAATTTTATACCTATGTTTAAATTTTAAAGAGTAGAATTCTTTTTGTTACATTTATTTGTGTGTGTGTGTGCCTGTGTGCACGTGAGTGTGCACATGTGTGTGCCACAATGTGCATATGGAGATCACAGGACAACTTACAGGAGTTGATTCTCTCCTTCCACCACGTGAGTTCCAGGATCCAACTCATCAGCCAGTGCCTTTACCTGCTGAGCCATCTCACTGGCACCCACAATAATAGACTCTTTTGTGAACCATCCTTACCAGTTCCATGGTAATGTGTTCCGTCTTCTACATTTTCTTTTGCAACTGCTCCTGATATTCTTGTCCAAAAAAGTCCTGTGTAAAAATATTTTTTTTATTTTTCTAACTCACTATATGTAGGATGTATCACAGAAAATTGAACAAGTTTTTGCCTGCGAAGCATATAATAATTTTAGTGAATGAAATCTCACATATCATTAGTGCTTATTAATTTTCTAACTTTGGTGTGGGTTTTTTGTGAAGAGTTATAGCCAGCAGAAGAATTGTGACTTTTCTGTGTTAACTTTAACAATATTTTGCTAAAAGCAATTCCTATTTCAATCTGCTGATTTAGTGTTTTAATCATGATATTCATTGATGGAGAACATATCTTTATCAAATCCTGAAAATGATCTATAACTTCTCCATCCTCAGTATTCACTGAAGTAGCAGATTTAATTTAACTTGCATCAAACTGTAACTTAAAGAGATAGAGCTCACAAAACTCCTATAAAACCTTGAATTTCAGGGACTGGAGAGATGACCCAGTGGTTAAGAATGTTTGTTGCTCATCCAAAGGATGAGTTTGGTTTCCAGCATCCAGGGGATCTGATGCCCTCTTCTGTGTGTGCGTGTGTAAATGTCTCACACACACAAAAATAAAAAATAAAAACAAACAAATCTTTCTAAGAGAAAAAAGTATCAAGAACATTAAAATCACTAATGTAAAGACACATAAGCTGTAAGCTGTAAGCAACCTTCAGAAATGATTACAAATAGCGAGTAGAATCAACCATACCATGATTTTTATGTCTAACTGTGCCCTGTTTGTATCAGAAAAGTCTATATGTCTGTCAACATCTTAGCTAGAGTTTACTATTGCTGTGATTAAATACCATGGCCAGAAGCAACTTTGGAGAAAAGGAATAATTTGGCTTACACTTCCACATCACTGTTCATCATGGAAGGAAGTCAGGGCTGGAATCATGCATGAATCAGGAGCTGATTACAGTGGACAGACATAGAGGGTCTCTGCTTACTGTCTTGCTTCCCCTGGCTTGCTCAGCCTGCTTTCTTACAGAACCAGTACCTCCAGCCCAGGGATGGCATCACCCACAATGGGCTGGACCCTCCCATGTAATCGCTTATTAAGAAAATGCCCTACAGGCTTGCCTACAGCCTGATTTTATGGCGGCATTCTCTTAATTGAGGCTCCTTCCTCTCAGAATACTTTAGCTGTGTCAAGTGACATAAAAACTAGACAGAATAGTCAGTCTGTTAGCCCCTGTTTTCAATACACAAAAACAAATGAAGGACCTAGAAAGTCACCAAAAAAAAATTTAATGAAGAAAAAAAAACCTTGAATTTGTACCAGTAAATCTTTTTTTTTAATTTATTTTATTTTAT
>CABHPH010144444.1:0-67606 GCA_902168325.1 Peromyscus nudipes
CTGGTTTTACTTTGTTTGCGTTGTGACTGTATCTTGATTCTTCCTTCTTGATGTAAGAAAATGTTTAACTTATTTTTGATTTTATAAGAGCCTATGGTTGAGAGACATTTTTAAAAGAGACTGGTTATTTTAAAGAGACTAAATTTTTCAGTGTTTGAATTAAACACCATGAACTTTTAAACTTGGAATGTTTATAGTGCAAAATTGGTATTAATGTGTGATCTTGGGGACAAAATGAGAAAGGAAAAGTTCTAATTGAAAAGTGATGTGCTTCTGTGTTAATTAGACAAGAGGTTAGTTGTGCTGGTTATATCAACACATATGCTGGTTTTATGTCAATTTGACATAGGCTAGAGTAATTTGAAAAATGGGAACCTCAATTGAGAAAATGCCTCCATAAGCTCAGGCTGTGATGGGCAAGCCTTGTAGGGCATTTTCTTAATTAGTAATTGATGGGGGAAGGGCCCATCCAATTGAGGGTGGTGCCATCCCTGGGCTGGTCCTGGGTGCTGTATGAAAGCAGGCTGAACAAACTATGAGGAGCAAGTCAGTCAGCAGTCCTCCTCCATGGCCTCTGCATCAGCTCCTGCCTCCAGGTTCCTGCCCGGTTTGAGTTCATGTCCTGAATTCCTTTAATGATGAAGAGGGTAAGTGTTAAGTCAAATGAACCCTTTCCTCCTCAAGTTGTGTTGGTCATGATGTTTTATCACAACAATAGAAACCCTAACTAAGACACATTCCACGTGCAGTATTTGGCATATACTTTTTATCATGTAAAATATCTTCAAGATTTTTATGCGAGCAGATGGATTCCATTTTGCACCTGCTTCATGTGACAATAGAAGAAGGCCTTGTGAGTTATGAAACCGGACCTCTTGATTGGTCTTTCCCTGTAAGCTTCTGATACCATAAACATCCTTTACAGTGAGTAACTATTTTATGTCACTTAACAAGGGATGCTATTTGCAAGGTCAACAAATACCCAGCAATGCAATTACTGTGGTAAGTGGTACAGTAGTCTCTCTCCCAACTCTGAGGTGATACATTCCAAGATCCCCAGGGACCACCTAAGACATGAGTAGTACTGAACTATTTGTGTTTTAACAATGAAACAGAACCAATATATAATATTACTGTCCTAAAAGGTAGAAGAATATAAAGCCTGTTTCAACGCATTATCAAAGTGTGTCTTGAATACAATATAAATATGACAGCATTTTTTTTAATTGGCAGAGGCAGCATCTTTGGTAGTAATTTTATACATTTTAGCCTGAAGTTGTTTTGGAATCCTTGTAAACATCATTTCCTGTGGTAAATGGCTTGGGGGTCAATCGTTTTGAGGGATCTCTGGCTGAAGTTCCCATGTAGGCTCCCGCTTTCTGTAGTAATATGTTGCTACCAGTAAATCAGACCATGTTTTCTGTTTATATCTTCTACTCACAAATCTAATGGATTTGCATTTTAAATAAACGTTTATTCTCATGCTGTGGCTATAACCTCTGAAGTTTGGATTGCAAAAGGAGAACTAGCCTGTTTTCACAATTTCACAGGAAGATTTGTTCTAACCATAGGTCTCGTGTTTGTGAGATGGTGTATATAGTATGGGTATGTTGAATAGATTGAAGGTCCGTGTCCTTTGTAGATAGGATGAGAGTACAGAATAGCACATAGTATAACACTTAAGAACTACTTGTGCCAATGTTCCATTTAATATTTTTAGCCATGATTGGCTATAGGTAACTGGAACAGGAAAATGGAAGTGCAAGTAAGGGATGCCTAGTGTATACGCATTCAATTGAGAAATGATCCCTCCTCTAATTATTCTAGCAATACGTGGGTGTCAATTGGCAGAGCTCTCATAGGTCTCAAATTGTAAGTCATTTTCTTTGTTTCGGCTTTATTTTACTACCTGCAATATTTTCCTGTATCATTTGCCTGTGATAATTAATTGTTTATCCTCTTATATTCCATAGAGCTTTTTCATGTTAGTTTTACATATGAAATAGGATTCACACTTAGTTTTTATGAAGTTTGTTTCAGATGTAACATATGTGCTTTGTGCTGTGCTTTTTCTATCTAGCATTATTTTATAAATGACTTAAGAACTTGCCTTGATTAATACTACATTGTATAAACTGATTTCTTCTTTGTACTGTGTATAGTTCTTATAGTTAGAAAGATTTATGTGTTTGAGTGGTGGTCTCCTTAAAAAGTACAGAAATTTCAATACATTTTAGCTTTCTGTCTTTATTTTCCTCCATAACCTAATGCTAGATAATAATGTTTTTGATAACATGTATCTTTGAAGAGAAGTATGCTTACAGGCCCATCATTTGGTCTTTACGGGTGCAATTGTACCACTTCAGAACAATGCCATCATATAATGAATTCATCAAGGGATTAATGCATTCTTTAGCTTAGGGCCTTTATTATCTGACTGGCTTAGGAAACACCATCGGAGGCATACCTAGAGATGCACCTTACTCATCCTTTTGGCATTTCTTAATCTAACCAAAGTAAAAATTAAACTTGATACTCATGAATAGACCTTGTCATATGATAGCCCCCACTTAGCCCCTGACCCTTAAATGCTCATGCCCATCTCATAAATTTCATTAGTCCAACTTCAACAGCCCCTATATTTTTAAAGTGTTCCAATGCTGTTCAAAAGCCCAAGTTCAAAGTCTCCAATTTGTGGCAACTCTTACACTTCCCTATGAAAATCAAACAATAAACCACATACTTCTACTACAAGATGGGACAAAAGAACATTCCTGTTACAAAAGAGAGGAAAGAGGACCCAGAAAGAAGGAATGGGAGCAAAGCAAGACTAAAATCCAGGACAGAAGACATTGAATCTATGACTCCATGTCTGCCATTTATGCATGTGGAAGTGTAATGTAGCTCCAAAGGGCTTGAGCAACTCCTTGGCTATGGTTTTACATTTCCCTGTGTATGTTGTAATTTTCCCTCCCTCCCTCTCTCCATCTCTCCCTCCCTCCCTCCCTTCCTCCCTCCTTCCCTCCCTCCCAACCTCCCCTCTTGCTTTACTATAGCTTTGCGTACAGAAACTGCTTATCTTAGGATCTCTCATTAAACGGTTCCTTGTACTGCTTGGCTTGTCTGTGACCTCAAGGGTCCATTTTCCACCTTTTCACCTGTAACATTACAAGCTAGTGGGAGCTGCATTCCAATGGCTGCCATTTGCGCAGGTAATGTTAACTGTTTAGAAACAGTCTCCTTTTCTTATAAAATTGGACACAAAATGGCCATGTGCTTCTCATTTCTTACTCGTATCCATATCTAATGTCATAAGAAGTGATTTTCTTTAAAATGTTATCTACTTCACAAATGTAGTCTTTGAGTGGGTCCCTCCTTACAGGTTCTGGCTTGCCACTCTCCAACTCTTCTAGGCAGGCAATGACTAGGCATGTTTGCATCTTGGTTATTGTTAGATGGTTACCATGTGATTGCTCATGCATGCTTTCATTTCCATGTGCAATAATTAGCAAGAGTAACATCTCTACTTGGAACCTAGATGATAAAGCTTCCAATTGTGCCTTGTTTAGGAAAGCCTTTGCAATCTCATGGATAATTGCAGTGAAGATTTCAGCTGATATGTATAGTAGATGCGGCCAGAGTAAATTAAATTCCCTTTAGGATCGTTCTGCACCCTACCCAGACCCTTTCTCCTCTGGCTAATTCTTAACCCCAACATATTCATTCAGTTCATTGCTCAAGCTGCTTGTTGTCTTTAGCTTCACAAATAATAGATACTTTTCTATGTCTGAATACTTCCAAGAAGCTACATGTTGAAACTTAATTGCTTTTTAGAAATTTATTAGTGTATCAATTTATTATGATGGAATTATAAGATAGGTCAGTTAGCAGAAGTTTAAGCTGTGAAGGCAGGGTCCCAATAAATGGTTTTAAGGTCCCCAGAGAAGAGGCTTCTTGCACCATTCACCTTTCTTTTGCCTGCCCCTGAGGACATAGCGCTCCAAGCATGTCTTAGAGGAGACATGGCTTTCACCAGAGTGGTTGCCCATATCTTGATCTTGAAGTTCTCAACCTCTGGAACTATGGGAAAATACATTTCTATCATTTGCAAATCATCATCTTTGCATTTTTATAGCACCATGAATGAACTAAAACATCTTTCTATTGCCTTATTAAAGGAAGTAGTTAACTAGTGTAGTATTAATGAGGTCCAGCACCTTTCTACGGGAAGTCAGTCTAGCACCTGTAGGATGCCTAGTTCCTCCCTGTGGTCAGTTAGATGATGTCAAGGGATAAATGTTTGTGCCACTTCTCTAGTGTTGAACAAAGGTCCTTCTCATAGAAGATGATTAATTTACATGTGTGAAGTTTCTGCTTCACTTGCAGTCTAGAAAATTAAAATGCCAGAAGAGATTAAAATTTCTACAAATTTTGACAAAACTGGCATGCTTAAAATTGCTGTTGGGTATGACAGTGGCCCATCTATAATCTCAGCTTTCCATAGGCAGAAGCAAGAGAATCAGAAGTTTAAAGTCATCTTCAGCTGGATAGTGAGTGTGTCGCCAGCCTGTGTTGCATGAAATTCTGTCTCTAAAACCCACCACCACCACTACCAGCAGCAAACATGCTTACTGGCAAGTAAGTAAACTCCATGGCACTGGCATCAGAACAAAATATCCTTCAGAGACAGATTTCGATAATTGAATCTAGTGGCATTTGTAGAACAATAACATTTTCCAATAAAAATGGAGTGATTTTGTTAGTGCTGCATATTGTGATTAGAAGTAGAGATGATTTAAATCGAGATGGGAAGTCTATTGACGCAGACAAAATAATATTAATTCAATAAATGAATTCTTTAAAAATGAGGATTCTGCAAGTTAAATGCCAACTAATTTATAAATCAGAGTTGCCCTATCATTAGGCAAATGGCCATGAGAGATCACAAATTTTACTTAAGACAATTATTCTACAAATGTATATTATGCACAGTACCTTGGCCTCTTTGTGTTTAGTGTATATTGCATAGTGAAGAAATTTAATTTTTTGCTTCACATTTATATTCTTTGAGTTGTAATCATTATGTGTGAAAATATGAAACTGTGTAAAGGGACATGGCTATGCTATTTTTTGTGTGTATGCCTATGGTATGCTTGCACATGTATATGGATGTTTGTATGTGTGTGGGAACATGGGGGTGGTACATGTGTGTGGCTGTGCATGTACGTGTGTGTGCACATGAATGCAGAGGCTGGAGGTTAAATAGGTGTTTTCTATATTGTTCTCCACTTTATGGAGGCAGATTCTACCCTTAAATGCAGAGCTTGCTAGTTTGCTGATTTGGTGAGTCTAGCTAACCAGTTTGCCCTGGGGAGCCCATTTCTACCTCGTAAGCATTGGGATTGCTAGAAGGCTGACATGCCTGCATGGCTTTTATATGTGTGCTGATGATCCAAACTTTGATCCTCACACTTGTACAATAAGTATCTACCTAACTGCCTTTCCAGCCCCCTGGGCAATGCTTTTATAGTTCAAATTTCTACTTGTTTCTCTTTAGCTCTTGCATAGGAAAAACTTCCCATTTTCTGGTAACTTTTATAAACATGTTGTTCTTCACAAATAGAGCATCATAAAAATCGACAGAGCTAATGATGATTATGCATGGAGCCAACAAAGAAACAAAATAAATTTGTAAATATAACTTAAAAGTGAAGAATTCATTATACGTGAGCTCCCAGAGTTAAAATAGATTTATGTGTTTGGAGTTCTTTATGGAAGCCTAGAGACAATCAGAGAGAACCAGCTTTGCCCTCCTGTAGTAGTGTGACAACCCCATTGTTGTTCCTTTCCCACGCCTGTTAGTCTGCTGCAACGTCCATTCGCTTCTCCTTTCCTTTATTCTCAGGCTTAGTCAGTAGCTTCTTGTTCAGTATCGGCTTAATTTAAGGATGAGGTGAGTGTGCAAGAAGGGGATTGTCACAGTTAATTTTAGTCAACTTGACATAAACCTAAGCACACTGGGGATGAGGGACCTGCAAGTGAGAAATTGCCTCCATCAACTTGGCCTGTAGGAAAGACTGTATGGAAGTCTTTTTTTAATTGCTAGTCAATGTAGGAAGACCCAGTCCACTGTGCCTGGTGCCACCCCTGGCCAGATGGATCTGGGCTGTATAAGACAGGTAGCTGAGCAAGCCAGGGGAAGCAAGCCAATATGCAGCAATATCCTCCATTGTCTCTGCTTCAGTTCCTGCCTGGGATTCCTTCAATGATGGGCTGTAACGTGTAAGATGAATTAAACCCTCTCCTCTCCAAGTTGTTTTTGGTCATGATGCTTATAACATCATCCAGGATGGGAATGGGTGGTAAAAAAGAGAATAAAACGCTTAATTTGGCTATAATAGCAGGAGGTTTTGCGTGTGTAGATGACTCTCTGTGCTGACTCCAGTGGCTATTTGAAGCTGATTCTTTATATTGTGGAGCAATTTTACTGGCTATGAGAATGTTCTTCCCATCTGTAGATATCTATTATTTGAAGTACTATCAAACGCTACCATTTTCTGTCTTTTGTATTTTATCCCATTTGTGACTTTGTATTATTTCTTCATCACAATAACCAAATGGGCAGAAGTCAAGGGATGAAAGACTAATGTTGGCTCATGGATTCAGATTTTTCAACAAGCTACATCAAAGAAGGCATGGCAGAACACTACAGTTCACATCATGGTGGCCAGAAGGCACAGGGGGTGTGTGGGGTGTGTGGGGTGTGGGGGCTTACTGGAAGACCACAGCAAGATATAGCTCCCAATGAAACATTGAACCATCCACCCCTTTAGACTTACTTTCTATGGATTCACCTTATAGGTTCTGCCACTTCCTAGCAATATCATTATCTTAGAGTATTAATCCATCAAGGGATTAATCCAGTAGAAAATTCAGAACCTTCATGATCCAATCATCTCTGGAAACACAGTTATAGACACATCCAGAGCCATGCTTGACTAATCTCCTAGGCAGTTCTCAAGCCAACCAAACAGTTCAGCTTAATCATCCCAAACTCCAAAGCATTTTCTCAATCCATTTCTTACTTTCTTAATTACTTCAACATAATAAACAAGTCCCAGGGGCTGGAGAGATGGCTCAGAGGTTGAGAGCACAGGATGCTCTTCCAGAAGTCCTGAGTTCAATTCCCAGCAACCACATGGTGGCTCACAACCATCTGTAATGAGATCTGGTGCCCTCTTCTGGTCATACAGGCTGTATATCAAATAAATAAATAAATCTTTAAAAAAAATAAACAAGTCCCAGAATTATGTAAATTTAAAAATAATTAAAGCTGGGCTGGAGAGATATCTCAGTGCTTAAGAGTATTGGCTGCTTTTTGCAGAAGACCTGGGTTCAGTTCCAAGCACCTACATGGTGGCCTACATCGACCTGTAACTCCAGCTTCAGGAAGTCTAATGCTGCCCTTCTTCCGACTTCCGTGGGTACCAGGCACACATGTGGTGCAGTAACAACACATGTGCAAGTAAAGTGTTTATACAAAGAAAAGAAATCTAAAAACAAGAAATTCAACAGTTTTATGAATTTGGAATCTTGCCCAATATGTCTTTCAGAATCTGTAGCATGTATTACACCTCCATTTATCAGCTTTATCAAATGTTCTCCATCTAGACAAACATTGGAAGCCTTTACTAAGGAGCTGTTTTTGACTGATAAAGCTTTGACTCAAGAAGTCTATGATTTTACTTAAGGTCACAGGCTTCTTTGCTATTCTACCCGAGGACTGCCAGAAATTTTTTTTTGAAAATAATTATTTCTATCTTATGTCTATGTGTGTGTTGCTTTCATATATGTCCATGCATCAAGTGAGTGATGCCTGAGGAGGCCAAGAAGAGAGCATGGGGTTCTCTGGAGTGACAGGAAGAAATCTTCACTAATGCCCACGTGCATTCTGGGAATCAAACCTGGATTTTCCATGGAAGCAACAAGTGATCTTAACCACTGAGCCATCTCTCTAACCCCCAAATTGAAAATACCTTCATCTTCTATAATCTACCTGGTGACTTCAATCTCATTTCCCTTTGTGGAGTCTATTGGCACTCCCCTGATGCAGTGGGTTAAGAGTGTACAAAAATGGGTATAGCTGCCATTCATTTTGTTAGCATACAAATATCTTTTACTTTCAAATGTTTAGAACAAAAATATATCCAATTATGATATATGAGGGCAAGATTTCTGTAATTAAGACTGTCTTCTGTTTAAAATTTTCCTAAGTTTATTATAAATCATTTATGATGACTTGGGACTTTGGTTAAAATAATTTATCCCCTCCCCACCCAGATTTCTAAAATTGCTCAGATAATTATGATCCCAAATGACCCGCAGTCATTCCGACATTGGGTCTGCATTGCATTTTGCCTCTCAAGCACAAGCACAGGAAACTCTCACAAAATACAAGCTTTAAAAGTGGACTTTAAAAAAAGTGTCAAAATCACCTTTTCCTACTAGACCAGAATATCAAACCTGTTCTGGTTTTCATCCTTCCTCCCCAGTGGAATGCTAATTTAAATTTGTGAGGACTCACTGATATTCTTTTTGGTTAAGGCTTATTTTATATTTGTTTACCTGCTGTTTTCATTAAAGACATGAAAAAGACTACATAAATATCTGAAGTAGAATCCACCCTGTCGGCATAACAATAGTTTCTTGCAGTTCTCTGGGGAGAAGCACTCTAGGCCAGCTTTTCCATGTATAAAAATGAATTTGGAGATAAAAAAAACAAAACAAAACAAAACACTTGCGGGTCTTACACAAGGATCAAAGGTTCTGGGGTTGAGTGAACTTCCTGAACCATCAACCTAATGAGATGGACAAGGGCCATCGTTGATCCCAGGCTTTAGTATATTCACACTAGAAATAGACTCTGGCTTCCATTTGATTCAAGTTTACATGACGCTGTGTTATTTAAAAATTACTTTGAAAATTTCTAATACTTGCATTGTAAGAAATATCAAAGGGAATATATTCAAATTCACAAACTACCCATTATTCAGATTTAATAAATGTGGAGATTTAGCCATACATATATCAAATCCTTAAAAAAAGAAATAAAATTTTGTACCTCCTTCTTACTTTTAATTCCCTAGAAGAAACATCTCTTGTAAGTTACTGTATAATTATTCTACATTTTATAATTACCTAATTTCACTGTGTTTTTATAATTTCCTCATGTGATATTTATTATGTTATATGTCTATTTTGGAATTATAATTGCTTCTCTTTTTTGATAATCTTATTTCTGTTTAATGAGGCACTTGGATGTCAGATATTCATTTTCTAGTATTAACACACTAGATTTTATCCTCTTGTGTGTGTGTGTGTGTGTGTGTGTGTGTGTGTGTGTGTGTGTGTGTATTGTTGGACATTAGAGTCCAGTTTTTAATTTAGTCAAATGAAGGTGGGAATAATTTTACACAAGCAGCAGATTTTCTTCAGAAATTTACAAAAGTATATAAAGCTTAATGTGGAATTTCTGTGTTGCAGAGCACATACATGCTCTGAAGAGAGCATCCTTAGTATTTATAATGAGAAGATAGGAATTGACGGGGTCGTTAGGGGCAGGGACTCTAAAAGTAGCTGTTCCTGCAATGTCCTTGGTTCTCAGGCAAGGAATGCCTGAAGTGCACTTTGATTTTTTAATCTTCTCCTCAATGAACACTCTTGCATGGATTCATTCCCTGAAGGTGCTAATGAAGCCCCTGTCCAGACACTAATTCCCTGTGGTGACCAGCTTTGGAGTAGACCTCTGGATTTTCATGGTGAAAATGGATTATATCTATTTTCCAGTTTCAACCTATTTCCTTAATCAGTGGCTGTCAAAGTTCCTAATGCTACCACCCTTTAATACAATTCCTCATGTTATGGTGACCCCAACCATAAAATTACTTTCATTCTACTTCATAAATGTAATTTTGCTACTGTTATGAAATGTAATGTAAATATTTTTGGAGATAGCGGTTTGCCAAAGGGGTCATGACCCACAGGTTGAGAACCACTGCCCTGAATGGTATTAGGTTTATCTCTGTTGAGACCCATTAAGTAGGAACTATTTTCTCTTGATGAAAATAATAAAATCTTTCTCAGGCCCTGGATAGAGATCTAATCTAAAACGTAAGAGTTAATCCAGCTATTCTGTCAATCTTCTGGCCACAAATAGTGTCTCAGGAGGGTTGCTTCTTTGACTACATTAAAGAGATGGGAGGAATAATTATCCCTTAGTCAGATAATGTATTTTGCTTTCTCAGAGACTCCCCTCTTGGTGCAGTCCCTTATGGAGCTGTGGCTTTGCTAAATTTTGTCCACTTTTCTGAATAATTCAGAAAAATGTAATTTTTGCTTTTTCTATTAAAAAAAATCTCCTTTTCTTTCTTTCAGATACTTGCCAAAGCCTAGGCATGCTTTCCACACTTTCTAGATGTTCTTACTTTTTCCTTCTGATGTTATTTCCTGAAGGATCCACTCATGCAGAGTGGCCACTAACAAACAGCATGATTGTCTTTCTTCCTCTTGTTATTCCCCTTTGGGCAGCTGTCAAGGATTAACACTGATCTGCCCAGTTGTTCTTCTCATAAACCCTAAGGAAACTGTCTCTGGCTTTCCTCTTTATCCAATGCTTTTATTAATGAGACTACAATCTCTGAGGGGGGACCCAAATTTCTATAATATGTTGACATAGATGGGACTCCCCAAAGTTTCTGATCACAATATGGTGTTGGAATAATATTTCTTTTCCTACCACTTGGCTCCTATGCTTGATTGATAGTCCAAGCCAAGAGAGAAACCATCTGGGATGAGTTATGCCTGACAAATCATGCTGGACAATGGTGTAGCACAAACCATGTCATCAGCAATCACTGTTCAATATATTCATCCAGAGGTACCCACAGAACTTGACACTGTTAACATCCTAAAATATTAACTTTTTGTGTAAGGGTTTACATATCCTGATCTAAAAGAAATCCACTAGATGAGAAATACCATTATGCATTAGGCTCTGGGGAGATAAAATAAATTCTCCTGTTTTCTTTGAGATTAGAAATCAACAAATTGTATAGATTATTATCCAAATAATTACTTTTGCTAAAGTCATGAAAACACTTTTCAGTAGAAAAAAACAAACTTCATTGAGGTTTTGGTACGTGGTTGTTGTTTGCTGCATGAGTATCACTTAGCTATTTGGATCTCAATATTTTTAAGAGATAAGTCTCAGAATGAAGTTCTTGAAATTCATACAAAGAAAAAGAAAGAAAAAAAACCAGAAAAATCACCTCACAAATGGCTTGTTGAATTTGTTTGTATTAATGGTAACAATTGAAAGAGATTGATTAGAAGATATTGAGCTTGCATTCAAAAGTTGATGACATATGTCCATGAATGTTTAGGAAGCAAATGATTAAAAATATCTATTATTGGTTAACTACTTAAATTATTAAAAAATAAAAACATGAAACACTTTTGAGATGCATTCATATCTGACTTACCTTTGTTTCCATTGTGCTCAAGCACAACATAAAAATTCTAAGTAACTACTGATGAGTCAATAAATTAAAATATGTACAACAGTTGCCTGAAATGATGAAAAGATATGGACAAATTTGTGTTCATTGTTATTAGTAAAATGAAGCAATGGGATATTAAAATTGGAAAGTAATACTAGTATTATTTTTCCTTCAACCTTAAAGTCCTTTTAGAATTAGGCATTTTTGATTGAGATTTGAAAAAAAAAATACCTATTCCCTCATTCTTGGAACCATAGTCCCACCCAACATTGTTTCATTTAATTGAAAACTTTTAGTAAAATGCCCCTTTCACATGCATTGCATCATTTAAAAGGCCTACTGGGGTCTTAATTACAATTCTCTGGTGAGCTCTTTTGAGCTTAACTAGAACTACTATTTAGTCTCTTGGGCTTTGCTACACCACACACTAGCATGTGAAAAATATTTGGATAACTATAACCCTTCATTGAACCACATTCCAGAATAAACATAATGTTGAGACAAAGTCAGAAAAAAGTATATGAACAATAAACTCAATGTCATAACTTCCAACTAATGGAATTACTTTTTGTCATAGGTAGCAGAAATGATTATACCTAGAAATGAAGAATTATCTCATAAATTATATAAATATGTACTTAGTACAGAATTGTCACATAAAATATACTTATCCCCCATGATTGCAGTAAAGACATTTGAAATCCACTCTCTTGAGGGATGAAGAGGAATGAGAACACCTCCAGAGGTTCTGTTGAGGAGAGGTCTGTTAGGAAGTTCTGACCTCTTTTGTTCTTGTCACTAAAAGAATTTATGAATGACTACAGAAGGCCAGAAGGCAAAGTATTTACTTAGAGGAGGAATATTTTTGAGAAAGCGAAAGCATATACACTAGGGAGCGGTACAGGCAACCTCATGAGCGAGAGCTTCCCTGGAGGTACATAAGGTACTATTTGTTTATGGTTCCCGAGATGTCAAAGAGGTGAGAGTTTAGTGGGGATCTCTATTTCCACCTTTTACGACAATCAAGTTGTATAACGAGTTACATCAGCATGCCTTAGGAACACACGATTGCTCTGAAATGCAGGAGAGGTGCAGTAGAGACAGTGTTCTTGTAGGTTTGCCTCTCCTACTGGAACACCATTAATGGAGGCCATATGTTGGGACTAGAAGTGTAAGTCTAGGGACTTTGCCTTTGATAGTCATTTTAAAGATCTGGGGGAACAGCCAGGGAGCCAATGACACAAGGTTTAGGCAGTCGTCTTACTATATATAATATAAACGAGGGGGGGTAATAATGAGGGAGTTGGCCATTGTCCCTAATCCCCAGCTTCCTGTCTATAACTCTTTCTCATTCCAACAGTTCCCATCAGCACCACCCTGGGAACCAAGCCCTTAATCACACAGATCTTTCGGGAAACACTCAAACCACAGCCAAACCACTGAATGCATCAAAAGGCTAATGGATAGTTTAAACATTATATAATACACATAATACCCACATTTAGACATTATATGTATGTATGTATGTATGTATGTATGTATGTATGTATGTATGTATGTATGTATATCATGCACCTATTTCATAGCACAATTCTTGAACAAGAGGTGCTCGGTAATATCCACTCCATTCATCCTTATCATTCTGTGGAACGCACACTGTAAATACATTCCCATTAGAGGAGACTTAGAAAGGCACTTGGAAATTTAGTAAGCACATAACATATTACCTAATGGTAGCTGTAGATGTTCTTTGGGTCCTTATGGGAGACATTAAAACTAATAGAAAGCAGAAGAAGAGAATGTGTATGTGTGTGTATGAGAAAGAGAGAGCCCCACTCCCCATTTTCCCTTTCTTTTCTGTCCCCTGTCCATGAGGAGGAGTGAGGTTGGCATGTCATGTCTTCAGAATCAGTCCCCACCTGTAGTGAATCCTGTGTGCATAGTCTTCTCCGGTGGCTCAGTACACTGGTTGAAGACATCACAATCCATCTGTCAGCTGGGTAGGAAAAAGCTGCTACAGGGGCTCTGTTATAAATGAACAAGTCGGGGGTGTTGCCTGACCACTCCTCCCTCAGTACAGCTCACAAAGCGGAAGTGATCCCCGAAGATAACTCACTTAGATGCTAATGCTACTGCTCGCTGGGGAGGAAGAGAAGGACTTTGTTAGGATGACTTTTGGAATTAGAGACCCAATTTCAATGTGCAACACTTCCAATGATATGGCAGCTAAAATTTCAAAGTATCCCCAGAGAATGTACTTTTATTACTTAAACTGACGTCAGTAGGAACTGGGCAGTTATAGTCTCTGGAATTCTGCCAGGCAATTCCTGTTTCAGCCATTAGATATTATTTGCTTCACAGTCTTTCTCTTGCTCCATACCCAATAGAATATTCTCAAAGACACAATGTTAAGATAAGTGCAGAAAAGTCATCACGAAGAGCAGCTACTACTAGTGATGAGCTGTCTGCTTGGGAACACACACAGAGCTCTCTTGGTGACATAAACAGGCCTATGTGGGCAACTCACTGGGGGTTTCTGCTAGTGGTGAGCTGTCTGCTTGGGAATACAAAGCTCTCTTGGCGACAGACAGGCCTATGTGGGCAACTCACTGGGGTTTTCTTGATGATTTCCATTGTAAAGTTGGAGGCTCCCCCAGGAAAAAAAAAAACTCTGACAAATACTATAATAATATATTTAAAAGCATCAAATGAAAAAAAGATTAATGGTGTATATAGTGCCTTCAAACAAGTACAAAATGGTAAGTTAATTTTGTGTTTTGGTGGCTAAAGAGTGAAAGGTAAAATAAATGAGTTGACCTAGAAGAAGCCACACTGGCCCCAAAGTTCCCTGAACTACTTACAGCCCCATTTCTTCCCATTGTATAACTGCACATTGGCTATAGTTTCCTTTGGTTATATTGATTATGCTTCTAGAGAGCTTAACACATCTTTTCATCATTACCAATTTTAACAATATTAATCATGTTCATGTGGTTGAACAGAGGAAGATGAATCAAAGTACAGCCAGAACAATAATTAAAATTATCATATTCATATTGCGTATGCCAATTTCATTTTCTAAAAGAAAGCTACATGTTGCATCAGTTCCCTGGGGGTGGGATTCCTGTTTAGTCCCAACTGAATCCTACTTCTGGACTCAAGGAGGTTAGAGAACCAGGTTACCCTGGAGCCATTCCGTTTAGGATATACATATTCCTTGACTCTCTCTTTATTTTAATTTATTTTTTAATTGAATATAGATTTTATTTATACTATATATTCTGATTATGGTTCCCTCTTCCCCATCTCCTCTGAGATCTTTCCCACCTCCCTTCTCATCAGAATCCATACCCTTTCTGTCTATCGTTAGAAAAAATACAACTAAAGAATAATAATAATAAAACAAGATAAAACAAAACCAGCAACAAAACCCAGAACAGGGCAAAACTAACAAGCAGAGGAAAAGGAGCCAAAGGAAAAGCACAAGAAGCACATATAGACACAGAACACATACATACATTCATGATAGAGGAGTGCAATTACACACACACACACACACACACACACACACACACACACACACACACACACCAACCTGCAAGCCATGCAAGCCATACTATATGTGCAAAGGACCTGTAAAGTGGGAGAAAATGGCCTGGCCAACACTATGAGACAAAGAACCCTCACTGAACTCCTCTTGTGTTGGTCTTCTATTTCTGGGCATGGGGCCTGCACTTAAGAGTGGTTTGAATCCCCAGTGGGACTCCATTGGAGACAACCAATTTTCCATTCACATCTTGACTCTTTCCTTTAGTCTCCTGTATTCATCCACTTGCAAATTCTGATTAGTAATTTAGTTACTTAGCAACTAAGCAACTAGCTCCCAGCCCCTTCCTGGTTGACAATAGTGGCATATTAACATCACTGTTCCTCATGTTTCCTTCAGGAAAGAAGCTGGGCTCTGGAGAGAATTGGGATATAATCTGTAGCACTCTTTGCCATTGTATTGCTACTTGGTTCTTGGGAGTGCTGATAATGAATATTTGATGTTTAAGCATTTGTAAGACCCAAGATAGTGGAAATTCTGGTTCTGCTTGTGTCCCTTTCTCTTGAGTCTGAGCCATCCCTAAGGCGTCTTTACCAATTCAGTGAGGTTGAGGAACACTGTTGAAGCCTCACTGGAAGATTTGCTGCCTTCCTATTCAGATGTTTGCTGTTGGGAAGCATTCTCCAGGAAACTGGCTGAACCATGGAAGTGGATGTAAGATACTTGCAGGTGTTGTGGACAAAAGCTACAGTGAACCCCTGCCAGCAGTGAGCACCCACTGCCAGCAGTGAGAACCCACTGCCAACAGTGAGCACCCCTGCCAGCAGTGAGCACCCATTGCCAGCAGTGAGCACCCACTGCCAACAGTGAGTACCCACTGCCAGCAGTGAGCACCCCTGCCAGCAGTGAGCACCCATTGCCAGCAGTGAGCACCCACTGCTAACAATGAGTACCCATTGCCAGCAGTGAGCACCCCTGCCAGCAGTGAGCACCCACTGCCAGCCATATAGGATGTTCAAACTTAGTCCTGCATCAAGGGGAAGAGAGCATCATTAAGCTACAGAATTGTGAGAGAAAATGGGGTGGTGCTTCAGGCCATTGCCTTTAATGGTACTTGACTGCTACAAACAGATTACATGAAAAGGAATATGTGTTCAGTTTAATGTGCTGAATATATTTTTGTCATATTGACACAAACCCACAAACCAGGCTTATCTGGGCAGACGGAACCCTAGCTGAAAAAATGCCTGCATCCAATTGGACTATAGGCAAGTCTATGGGGGAAATTTCTTAATTAATGCTTGGTATGGGTAGGCACATTGTGGGCAGTGCCACCCTGAGCAGGTCATCCTGGGAGAGAGAAGAAAGAGAGACTACTGTGGTGAGCTGGAGTAGGAAGCCAGTAAACAGAGTTCCTCCATAGCCTTTACTCCAGTTCCTTCCTTGAGTTCCTGCCCCAACTTATCTCAGTAACTAACTATGGTCAGGACTTATAAGCTAAACAAACACTTTCATCCCTAAGGGGCTTAGGGTTGTGGTGTTTATCATAGCGACAGAAAGCAAACTAAGATAATATGGTAGAAGGAACTGACAGAGTCAAAATGAGGTGGAGGGGAGCCCGGGCATGAGCATTGTCAACACGATCCTCCCAGTGTGAACAGGCTTGTTTCTCTTTGTTGCATGCGTCTGTTAGATAAGGTCCTGCTATCCCTTCCCTTTGAGAGTTGCTAACTAACTGCTCTATCTCTTTCATTTCTGCTCACTAGAGGCTCCATATTTTCCCAGGTCAGGCAAAGACGCCTTCTGAATTCTTCTCTGTTTCTAGATTCTTCACTGAGGCTGGTTGGCCAAAGCTCTCAATGAGGGTTTTCCTCATCAGACATGTTCTTGTAAATACAAGAGTCCTCCAGGGAACCGGCAAAGGTGGCTATAGTGGAATTGGACTTGACATTCATGATCTTCTGCTCTTGCATTTTTCATGTCTTCCTGCCTCATGTCAGCCTCCTTTGGCTACACAGAGATAAACATGAGGGACTGTGTGCTCATTTCTCTCTACTAACCTATAGCCTACTAGAGGGTACTAGTCAGTCATGGAGTATTCATTTCTGCCTCTAGCTTCTTGAAAAAAATCATAATCCTTACCAAAATGAACTGAACTCACCTAGGACAGAACATTGATGACTATGATCAACTGATTGCTTCCAGATTCAGTTAACTAGGAACCTGGCCATGTTGTATCCTTTAACCTATGTCCTTACCATTAGTTCACCAACCTGCACTGGTCTTTGTATCAGCATCTACTTCCCATGCCTCATACTGGTAGATAATTACTTTCAGACACATTTTGACTAGCAGAATATTTGCCTGCAATCTGGAAATTACATAGAGGTAGATGTATTTCTGTTAACTGTCCCAATTCTTTTAATGTCCCAACTGAATCTTCAATAATTTTTTGACAGTTCCATGCTGTTCAGCCAGTGTTATCACATTGCTTTATAAAAACTGGTTTTTAATGCTTCGTTACTTTGCAAAGACTGAATCTGCCTAAATTGGATATAAAGTATCCTCACAGGTTTTTATTGCTTGATTTCTAGTTAGTACCGAGATTGCTCCAATATTCTCTAGTACCCCAGATCCAAGGCTGCCACTTCTTAATGTTCTCTCTGTGCCTGTCTCTCATCAGTGTAATTCATTCTTCCATCTAGGTTTGGTTTTATAACATTGCTTTGATGGTTGTGCAAAACAAAATGATCAGTGTAGGCTGTGAAACCCTCACTCTTTCTAATCATCTCTTCTTGTCCTAAAGCAGTCTCTCATTTTTTTTGCAGGCTCCATTCTATATTTGTGCACTGACAATTCAACATCTTTATTATATCTGTTGGTTATGAACAATGCACAAAAGAAATTATGGGCAAATGGAGCTTGTTTGGCCAAATGTCCCCTTGACTTTCAGCAAAGCACCAAAGGAATGATGACCATGTCTTAAATGTGCAGAGGATGAGCTTGATTTTCATTTGATGCTCCATGGAGCTCCACTTCATATTCTGTTCTCCCTCTGTACTGTGCACTGGAGAATGGTATTAAGGACCAAAACAAAGGGCACCAATCTCTCTGTGCTTTTCAACTGGGTTCAATGAAAGGGAGATATTGGTGGGAAAACAAAGAAAAATAAGTAGATCCTGTTGTGTGTGCCTTTTGTTCCCTTTATGATTTCTTTAATATGATTTTGTCCAGGTTTGTATGTCAAAGGTCATAGATGTTGAAATGATGTTCTCCCAGAGTGGGTATAGAGTCTATTCCTTGTGTTTTTCTCTATTGAAAAGTTTTTTTGCTTTCTTCCCCCCTGGGATTTCAGGGCCTTCTTACCACTGTCTGCATATCAATCCTTTTAAAATTTAGTTTTATAATTCTGTATTTAGAACCTTTAACTTTTAAGTAGTTTTAAATATATTTTATATATGCTGGGAACAGCTTTCATCATCCATTGCAGAAGCTAGACAATTTTATCATCATCAATACAATTGATAGAGGAGGAAGTTTTGTTCAACATAACTACTTATGAGACAAAATCAACACAGTGTGTGTGTGTGTGTGTGTGTGTGTGCTTATCAGCTCATGGCTAATCCATTTCCTTAATCTCCAGATTTCCTATTGTGTTTTATAATTTTAAAATTCACAGGATACCTACAAAAGAGAGTTAAGCTTTATGGAATCCCAACTTCCCTGGGCATTATTATTGGCATTATTATTACTTTTTCTAATAGTTTTCTTAAACTTTTTACTCCTTTGATGAGTTCCTGTAGTTCACAGACATTTCATTAGAAAAGATTATGTCTGGGGTTGGGGTGATGGCTTACTATAACTTTCTTGCTGTGTAAGCATGAGAAACTTAGTTTGATCCCTAGCAACTATAGATGTGTTGGTGTGTGTCTGTCATCTGAAGACTTGGAAATAGACATAGGAGAAATCCTGAAACATATTGGCCAACTAGTCTTGCCTAACTGGTTCAATGAGAGACTCTTTCAAGAAAATTAAATGGAAAAAGAGGAAGACAGCCAACACCAACCTCTACCTCTACACAAGCACACATAAGTGAGCGCATACATATAAACAATAAGTCTAGATCATAGCTGTTATTATTACTATCTTTTGATATATTAAGAACATAGACAGCAAATACCCTCCATGGGGTCTTTGTAATTAACCTTAATATACATAGAATTAAACCTTGGTCTTTTCTTTTCTTTCTTTCTTTTTTTTTTTTTTTTGGTTTTTTGTGACAGGGTTTCTCTGTGTAGCTTTGTACCTTTCCTGGAACTCGCTTTGGAGATCAGGCTGGGCTCAAACTCATAGAGATCCACCTGCCTCTGCCTCCCGAGTGCTGGGATTAAAGGCGTGCACCACCACCGCCCGGCAAACCTTGGTCTTTTCTATAAACTTTCGCTCTTCTTAAGGGATTCCAAAGAGAATAGCCTTTTTAACTTAGTGTGGCATATAATAGTATAAGGAACTAGTTAAGAGCAACTGTGGTGTGCTTTAGCTTACAGCTTGGCTGTCATGCCAATCATGCCTTTCTTTTTGGCACTGTCTAGAGAAGCGTTGTGTGGCGGGATCTTGTGCTCAGTGACCAGTCATGTTCTAGTATATATGGAACTCTGTTGTGCTGACTGACCTGTTGACACTGCATCCTCATGACATTGCCATAAGCAACTTTTTCTCAGCTTCTAGACATTTCTGTTTCTCCATTAGCATGAGCCTCTACTTCAGAATGAAAAAGATGCTAGATTGTGATTCTCAATATAAAAAATAGCTATCAAAGTATTACTTGTTTAGAATTGTCCTTTGTATCATTTAGTCTAACCTTTTCTATTGGCTTTACTTTCTCTATTCTGAATTGTCTCATACTTGATCAGTCTCAGAAAAAGGAGGAAAATACAGGGTACTGAAATTTAGGCTTCTTAGCCTTCTAATCAACTTTAAGATTAATATTGAGACATATATTTATACTATGTCATTATACCTACATGTAATATGACTTGTTCTGTATGACTGAGTTAGTCAAATACAATATTTTTATTCTTAACACTATGATACTCACTTGGTTGTTGAGGTTTTCGAGTCATCTTCTCAGTCAGTTTATCATCTGGTTTTTAAAGTTGATTTCAATCCTTTTCAGTGGTATCTGTTTTCACTGAAGAGTGTCTTTAACTATCTTCTTGCACACAGTGTCTTAATTCCAGCGTGCATCACTGAATTATTAATCACTTCCTTTTAGGTCTTTCTTTGGTACCAATCATCTTCCTAGAACATATACTTTTTTTTCCAGCTCTAGATAAGAACTTTGTTTTAGGACCTAAAGAGATGTCTCAGCAGTTAAACATGTGTACTGCTCTTTCAGAGGGCTAGAGTTTGGCTCCTAGCATCCATGTGCCACGGCTCACAAATGCCTATAATTCTAGTACTAGGGTATCTAACACTCTCATCTGGTCTCCATGGGCAACTGCACATATGTGGCACAAACTCACACAGACAACACACATACACACAAATAAAATTTAACAATTTCTAAAATAATAATAATAATGATAGTTTTAAAATTTTTAAATAGACTAGTTCAGATCTCCTATACAATCTGCATTTGAGTATGAACACAGATCAATATATGTCTGTCTTAGACACAGCCATCATAACCTCATATGGCTAGAGGCTGCAATTGGAATATTCCAGTCCACTTGTGTTGGTAGCTAGGCAGATCTCAGGTCTTCAGAGTGGCCAAGTGTGAGACATAAAATGATACCAAGAAATGTCCTTGGTGATCATCTGATCATTTTTGGTGAAGGACAATGTCTTCTTTTTTCTAGCTATAGTCCCCTTTGGCCAGTAATAAAGTATATTCTTACCCCCAGTTCTAACAAATGCCAACCAAACAAAAGCATCACAACCTTGGACAGAGGTTCAGTGATGGATTTTAAAGTCTAAAATAAGTGAAGAAGTAGAAAAGGACAATGATTATGACATCTTCCTCAGCATTAACCCTCACTCTGTGTGGGAAAGAAGGCTGGGATTTAGCATTTAATAACATATAAGCCGAGAGGGGCATGCTCTAACTGGCAACTACAGCTGGTTTTCACTTCACAAGGACTCAAGACTGGATATACAAACAAGACAGAGAAGGCTAGCACGGGATGTTACATAAACTTCACATAAAACTAATATCAATGCACCACACACATAGTAAGATCAGCACAGCGTGCACACACACACACACACACACACACACACACACACACACAGTAAGATCAGTGCACATACAAATAGCAAGATCAATGCATCACACACATAAGATCAGCACAACATACACACACAAAATAAGGTCAGTACAGCATACACACAGCACGCTGCTACCATTTTCTCTTGGAGACTTGAGATTGATCGACATCTCAATTCTCATTTTGATTTTGTATGACTGGGACCTGAGCTTGGTTTCCTCATGATTTACGTAGCATCTTCCCTCCCCATCCAAAATACTGAATCTGTCAATTCTAAAACTTAAAGAGGCTGGTTTTCATTGGTCTTTATTCGATAAATTTATTTAATAAGATGTTTCTTGCAGCAATTTATAAGAATAATGAATACCATGTGAAGACTGTCTGAGGTTTTGTTCTGTACCAGAGTGCAAGTTTCTGTTGTCTAAATAGACTGACTAGGCTTTAAACAATGAAAAGAAAGGATGCCCATATAGAGTGAATAACAGTGTAGCATGGCTTTTGCCAGACAGAGTGGTCCTAGTGTCCTCCATCCCAAACCCTGAGCCTCAAGCAACACTCAAAAGCCAGCTGTTTTTTTACTGGTCTTGTTGTAAGGCAAAAATTATGTTTTTTTTTTTTTAACTTAATGCTCCCTGACTTTCTTTGTGCTTCAGGATGAGATAGACCTTGCTTTTATATTTTATAATTATTTACCATAAATTCTTAGAAATGGGAGCAGTTCTGTAAATATTTGTAGCCCAATGGATTTCACTAATAAATATTTGATAATATCCAATTCATCGAAGTAAGCAAAATTGTGTGAAAAGTATTTTCACATCATTTATAGTTCTATATGTTTCTGGTGACAATGGTGTAAGATGTATTCCCCAAAGGTCTGGGGCAGTAGTCAGCATGCCTTGGAGGCCCTGACGGTACAACCTGCCGTAGAAGAGCTTAGATTCCCAGGGTCACTACTTTAATGCTTATTTTTAAAGATGTCCTCCTGCCTATGCCTCCCGAGTGTTGGGATTAAAGGCATGCGTGCACAAAGCTACACAGAGAAACCCTGTCTCGAAAAAAACCAATAAATAAATAAATAAATAAATAAATAAATAAATAAATATCAAAGCTATCCTATGCTTTCTCTCTTAATGTGATTTGAATTTCTAGAATTTTTCTATTATCTCAAAAGATATCTGAGTTTTACGAAACCTTGTTTATTATTAGTATTAAATTTCTCATAATAGAAATTAAGAAATCAAGGTTCCAATTAGTAAAGAGGAGCTTATCATTCCATATAAACAAAATATGTGTCACTCCTTGTTCTGGACTCTATGTAAGCCTTACCTAGTCTTCAATTTCTATTTGATTTTGTAATTACTTATTATTTTCACATTGTAAATCTACTAATTAACTGTCACCTTGTAGTTAGCGTCTATTTAACCTTTCCCTTTGCTTGACCAAGAAGAAACTACTTTTAGAGCAATTAGACTTTCATTGATGATTATTTTTATCGCTAGCAAAACTGATGTACTTTTATAGAGCTTCATGAATATTAAGGGTTATTCAAAGCCAATTCAGGGAGTCAAAGTTTGATTGATGTATTCTTTCCTCACCTCTTTGCCTTAAAATGCGACCTTAGCATCCATTTTACTCATTAAGCACAATGATGTTTTAAAATGAATCCATAGAGGGGGATTGACTAGCCTAACACCCTCCTCCTTAAAGAGAAATAGAATTCTTAATTATAGACTCGGCATCTAGTGAAAAGTTGTATTTTGTAGCCTGCTCTGTGTGGAGGGATGAATCCTGAGATGCTGACAGAAGGTATTGGGGAAAAATTTGTTAAACCCCTATCCCACCCCTGAGAGCCCATTTTCTCTTCAGTTTTCTGTAGTATGATGACTGAAGATGGGAGCTTGGGAGGACAGAGAATGTGGTTTCCTTGTGACACTGGAGATCTGCCACATAACTGCAGCTGCCCCCTACTGACCTCTAGATGAGAAGATAAATCTTCATGTGTTTAAGCCTCTGTTGTCAGATTTCTATTACTGGCCACAAGTCCCCAAAGGCACATAGCTGTGAGAGCTTGGGAAATGCTTATTAGTACTTCAACTGTGCTACATAGTTTTGTGGTTTCTCAGTGATGTCCAAGGGATCACCTGGAGAGGCGTGAAAGGATGGGAGGAATGAGTCTCCAGTTCTGTTGCTTTAGAGTTGCAGCTGAAAACATATCTAATTTCATCAGCTTTGTTATTAGATATATATCTGTGTGACATTTAACTTGAACCGATATCTCATAGCTTAGAGTAATTTGAAAACCACCGATTTCTAGACCAAACTCCCCATCACATAATTGCTAAACCAGTTACTATGCTTTAAACTTTCTACTAAGTGTTTAATGTAGAATAAATCATTCCCCCCCCCAATAATGCTATGAGGTAAGTGCTGTTGGTATTTGCATCCTGCACACAAGAAAAGCAAGACATAGAAACATTTAGTAGGCTTGCATAGCTTGCAATCAGCAAAGCTTAGATCAAACCTCTTAGCTTGATGCAAAATCCTGGCTTTGAAATCCCATACTCCCTCCTGAATAAAGGGTCATGAGGCAAAGGGAAATTTCTCAAGTTCTAATAGAATTTATAGTTTCCTTTTGTTTTAGTTAGGGGTTCTATTGCTGTGAAGAGACACCATGACCACCACAGCAACCCTTAGCAAGGAAAACATTTAATTGGGACTGGCTTACAGTTCAGAGGTTTAGTCCATTGTCGTCATGGTGGGAAACATGGTGGCACACAGGCAGATATGGTGCTGGAGAGATAGCTGAGAGTTCTACATCTGAATCTGAGGGCAACAGGAAGAGACAGTGAGCCACTAGGCCTGACTTGAGTTTCTGAGATCTCAAACCCTGCCCCCAGTGACACACTTCCCCAACAATGCCACTCCTACTTCAACAAGGCCACACCTCCTAATAGCACTACTCCCTATGAGCCTATGGGGGTCATTTTCTTTCAGACCACCACACCTTTGTAATACAATGTCAAAGAGTATCTTTAATCCTCTCAGATTTGGGGGCATTATCTCCTGGTGTCCCACTATAACAACTACTGAAGTTAGCTAGCATCCACTTCACTTAGAATGGAGTGGGAAGAAGCAGTAAACAGATCTCAGAAACTGATATCAAATGTTCTCATCAGGAATGGAAGTGTTCTTTCTGCAGTTGGAATTGCTGTAAGTAGAAGTGAAATGAAATAGTCTGGAAAGATGCCTCAGTGCTTAGGAGTGCACAATGTTCTTCCAGAGGACCTGAGCTTGTTCCCAGCATGTCTGGGGGTTCACAACCTTCAGTAATTCCTGTGCTAGAGGACCTGAAGCCCTTCCCTGGCCTCTCAGGGTATCCCATCACACACATGCACACCCCTTCACACATACACAAAATAAATGTTAAAAAAGAAAATTCATTCATAAGTAATGAATTAATGGGGACTCAGAGAACAGAGAAAGAATGTCAGATTTCACTCAGTGCTTCTAGAAGAGAGGGGGAAGCTCCTACCTCCCAAGCACCAACAGAGAGTGCCAGGAAAATCCTAATTATATTAAACTACATATACAATTAAAACCATTCTAATTGTGGCAAAATATATATAATCTGAAATTTCCTGTCTTAACTTATTTTAGTGTACAGTTGTTCAACTAACTTACAGAACCATTTCACCCAGCAAAACTGCAGCTATACACACTGAATATCAGCTACCTGTCCCTTGGGCCCTACAGGCCCAGAAGAGCTGTATTTTTCTATAAAACAAACTAAAGAAAGATTCTCCAGGCAGACAACATTGTAGCCAATCCCACTGTTGGAGGAACCCCTTGCTAACAGCTGATTTAACAGACATTAACCCTTTGAAACATAAATTACATGAGATGATGAATTGTAGGGCACAGTTCCTTACATATGAAGAAAATCCTTCAAAAATCTTCCTGTAGGCCGAAAAAGAGCAACAACCTAATTCTAATTTCAAAAGAGATATAATGAAATAATTCCAGCTATGGGGAAAGACTGAAAACAATGGCACAAGAATCCAGTGGGAGTCACAGTCCGACGATGGGAAGCAAAGACCAGAAAGCAGAGGCAGCAAAGTAGAAACTACCAAAATTCAGGAAAGAAACAGAAGTAAATGAGAAAACCGTTTGAGGAATGAAGACTAAACAAAAAGGATCTTAAAAGTGAGGAGACAAAGCCAAGAGTGGTGTCGCATGCCTTTAATCCCAGCACTTGGGAGGCAGAGACAGTGGATCTCTCAGTTGGAGGCCAGCCTGGTCTACAGAGCAAGTTTCAGGACAGCCAGGGCTGTGTAACAGACTGACCCTGTCTCAAAACAAAACAAAACAAAACAAAACAAAACAAAACAAAACAAAACAAAACAAAACAAAACAAAACAGAAAGTGAGAACTGGAAGTCACAAAGATTAATGGTGAAGGGAACACAGAATGTGGTAGAAAACAAGAATGAAATATCTTGGGGCTTTGCATTTTATCCGTAGGCAGGGAACGACAGAGGTTTGATGCATACTTAACTTTGAAATCCATGAAGTAAGGAGTAGAATGCAATTTAAAAATGCAAACTGCAAAAATTTTCTGACAACAGAGCCAAAGAATTTATATACCTGTTTGCTCACGCAGGCATAAAGAAAGGCTGACAGCAGCACAGGCGTGCAAGCAGGGTGGCTGCCACCCATGGGGACCCACTGAGGACACAGGGAGAACCATGATGGAGACACAGGAGGGAGCAGATTTCCATATGTCTCCTGTCTGTGGTTTTAATTTGGAATTATTTACATGTGTGCCTCTACCCCCAAATACAGTAACGACTAATGACCCACGTGGTGGATCCTTTGAAACCATAGGTATTTTACAGTGCTGTGGGATGTTGTTCAGTATGCTGTGAACACGTGTTGCTCTAATTGGTTGATAAATAAAACGCTGATTGGCTAGTAGCCAGGCAGGAAGTATAGGTGGGGCAAGCAGACAAGGAGAATTCTGGGAAGAGGAAGGGCAGAGTCAGGAGTCACCAGCCAGACACAGGGGAAGCAAGATGACAAGGCAGAACTGAGAAAAGGTACCAAGCCATGTGGCTAAACATAAATAAGAATTATGGGTTAATTTAAGTGTAAGAGCTAGTCAGTAATAAGCCTGAGCTAGTGGCCAAGCAGTTATAAATAATATTAAGTCTCTGAGTGATTATTTTATAAGTGGCCACAGGACTACAGGGGCCTGGTGGGATCGGAGAAACCTTTCAACTACATTACAGGCTTTGTTTCTTTTTGTTTTATTGCAAGTCTATAGGGCTCTGTAAACTGAGGCTGTAACTTATTCTTGGCCAACTCCATTATCTGTATTGTGCCTGGTAAAACCCATCCACTCACAAACACTTACAGCCTGCTGCATGCCAGCCCCTGCTTCTAAGCCTTAGACTGTGCTAGGGAAAACGTAAGGCCACATCTACATCCTGGGGGTGTTGTCTTCCACTCTGGTTCTAGAGAATAAAAGACATAGGAAAAACGCTCAACACCTGAGGATGCCAGCGGTTGTTCCAAGTGAAAGGCTAAACGAGGAGCAGAGAACGAAGAAGGTAGAAAAGTGGTTCCAGTTTCCAGTTAGGTCACCAAGAAAGGCTTCATGAGGAGACACTCCTTTTCTTTCTAACTTTGGGCCCCTGTCCAGATTGTGGCTATGTTGTGGTTACTTAAGATGGAGATTTTAGTCAGAAGAAGGCATTCTTGGTTTCATATCTTGTATTTGTATTTGTAAGAAATAAGTTTTACTTTTTACATCATCAGCCTGTTCCATGACTTTCCTGATTAGAAATTTCTTATTAAATTTCTTCATTAAAATTAAAATAGATAATCAAAACAAACCCCTGCCCAAATCCTCAACTGCAATGAACCACCCTGCCACTTCCCAAGAATTCCATTCATGGCTCTTCTTGGTTCATCAGACTCCCAAGCCGGTGGCTTTAGCACAAATGCCTTTTACTAGGAAATTATTTCCACAATCAGTGCCAAAGAAGTCATTAAGGAGGCAGGCAGATGGATGAGGAGGGTTGACAGAGCTAGGATTCTCCTGGAGCTGTTTCAGCCCAGGCAGGAAGTGCCTCTGCTGGGCAGGAGGAATCTGTGCCTGCATTGAGCAGTCTCCTGCTGTGTCAACTCCCATGCTTACCCACAAGGGTGTTCCTCCAAGAAGTAAGAACACCATCACCCACTGACCTCCTGAAAATGGAGTCTGCCATCAATGACCTTCCTGAGAGGAAATGATGTTTTCTAGATGGAGCAGGACAGGTGTATGCATGAACTCACAGCCATTGCTACAGCGTGCATAAGACCTTCAGAAGTTCAAGACAGACAAAATCTCAACCTGGAGAGGGAAGATGGGCCATGTTTTATCTCTCACAATTGATAGTTACTGGGAGAGAGAGAGAGAGAGAGAGAGAGAGAGAGAGAGAGAGAGACCCTTTTTCTTAATTATGTCCCCAGGGAGATCAACCACACTCAGGTGGAAGGTCATACATCCAAGTTTATGTGTAGCACAAACTGTACTTGATGAGGTTTTTTTTTTTTTTTTTTTTTTTAGAAAGAGAGGACACAAAGTTGGGTGGGTAGGGAAAGGCAGGGAGTCTGATCTTGAAGGAATTAGGGGATATAACCAAAATATAATTGTACAAATTTGGAATATAACCAAAATACATTGTACAAAATTTTCAAAGAACTACTGAAAATGAGGGAAATAAAAAATGTAAGAATAAATGTAGGAAACTGAAACAAAAGGAAATTTAAATAGTAGATTCATAGCAAGTAAGTGAGTAGGGAGCATGGATGGAGCTTTGGAAATTTTTTATTAAGAGAATGTAAATATTTCTTCATCTTTAATTCTTATTTGAAAGTTGTATTTTATTGTGCATATATGATGTATGTATAGTGTGTGTGGGTGTACACCACGTAGTGTAAAAGGAAGTCAGAAGATAACTTCATGAGTTAATTCTCTTCCACTGTTACGTGGGTTCAGGGACTGGAACTCAAGCTTTACCACACTGAGCCATTCTGTGATTTATTCTTTATGTTCAGTTTAATCTTATTCAATGACTACAACTTCAAGTCAGGGCTCATACCGAGAAATGGACAAGTTCCCATTATCCTTTCCAAACAGATCTCCATGTGTACACTTTAGTAATTGACTAGGTTTAGAATTCTTTGGGGGAGTCCTTTTTTTCCATCAGATATGCAAGGACCTTGCTGAATAACTCTACAGAATTAACTGTGGCTGTTGCTCTGTCGGGTGCAACATTTCTTCTTATTTTAAAATAATTATGGACTTCCAAGGAATTGAAAAAATTGTAGGGTCCCTCCACTTTATTCAGTGGGAACGAGGCAGGTGTGGTGCAAAGTGAAAAGGTGCTAGTTTTATTCTAATTTCTTTGCAGATGATACCTTGGTTTCCTTTTTGAAAATCTTAGGGCAGGAAATCTCCTTCCCTTTTATGTGAATTTTATAATGATAAAGTTTTGGTAGTGTTTTCTTTTGACCTGCATGTATTTTTTGAAATATTTCACGCCCTGCTCCCTCTCCGACATTTCACTGAGCTCCTGGTGCAGTCCTTACTGGGTGTGCCTGTGGGTAAAGTGTTTGAGTCTTAGGAATATTTCATAAAAGTAGCCCTTGGCCATGCTCTATAATAAACCAACCAGTTATTTGGACATAGTAAGTAAATGATTATTTTTCTCTCTTACAAATTTGAGTTTTTAAAAAGTTTTACTTCATTCACTATTGCTTCTAAAGTTGTTTAGTTAATTCCTTTTATTACTTTATTGGTTAGTACAATTTTAGACATTATTTTAAAAGTATTTTAGATAATTTTTTTAATTTTCTTTGGTAGATGATAATTCAGTTTACTTTATTTGAATTTGAATTTTATCTTGATATGTTTTATTATCATTTTGAATGAATTTGTGACTATTGCCTTAATATTAATCTTAATGTCACAGCCATGAGTGTTTTGTCCATATGTGCATGTGAATTATTATTACTTGTTTTTATTTTTTGATTAGCTTACAAGGAACTAGATATAATTATTTCATTTTCAAACAAAGTTATGTTTTAGTAGACCCTCCTCTCCTCATCTTCTCCCTGGTCACGGCCTCTCCTTCATCTTTCCACCCATGTTCCCTGTGTCCTTTCTCTTCCTCAGCACCTGTTTCAGCTCTCTTTTCATCTTTTCAGCCTTTATCCATATGTACATTATGTATCTATCCATCATCGATGTTTCATCTATCCATCTGCCTATCTATCCGTCTGCCTATCTGTCTATCCATCATCTATCTATCTATCTATCTATCTATCTATCTATCTATCTATCCATCATCTATCTATCTATCTATCTATCTATCTATCTATCTATCTATCTATCTATTTTATACATTACAGGCCAGGATATGAATATGAGATACAACATGTGGGCTTTGTCTTTCTGAGTTTGGGTCACCTCACTTAATATTATACTTTCCAGAGAGAGAGAGAGAGAGAGAGAGAGAGAATATACCTGATGCCCATGGAAGTCAGAAGAAGGTATCAGATGTCCTAGAACTGGGGTTATATGTAGTTCTGAGCTGCTATGTGGGTGCTGGGCCTGAACCTGGGTCCTCTGCAAGAGCAGTAAGTGCCTTTACCTGCTGAGCCATTTCTCCATCCCTTGTTATTTTTTATATAGACATGCTGTGTGGATTAATGAAACATCTTTCTATCTTAGTTTAATCCTGTGTTTTCTTAGGTTGGAAAGAAACATTCAGTTTTCGTTTTTAATTCCATTTTAGTGCTTACAGTTTAATTCCTGTACTTGTTCTTTATTCAGTAAAGACTAGTCTAATAGGTCTTACTCTCAAGGATATTCTTTATGTGCTTCATCTGGAGTTAGCCTTTCCAGATGACTATCTAGGTGGGTAGGCGTTGCTATTTCTGTTATGTGAATTTACAAAGTCTTACTGAGAAGCTTAAGCTGTTCCAGTGGGTGAACACTGCACCATTTTTGTAGAAATGAACATTTCAAATCATCTTCCAGTGTTTGCACTAGATTCTCTCTGCACTAATGTATTTTTTGATCTTTCAGTTATGAAAAGTCCCCTGTGTATTCTCTACTTCTGGCTCATCATAGTACCTTACTTATCTATTCATTTTATCATCATCAGAGTTCTAAATAATTGTGTTTAAGAATCATTGGATGTCATTTTCGTCATAAAATCTGCTTTTATTCCATCCATTTACATAACAGGCGTTAAATTCTTTACAGGAGTATGAAATACAAGCGTATAGAGTTTTGTAAGAAGTTAAAAATTATAGGTTTGAGAAGTCATGCAGCATTTGAGAACTACAATAACTGTGAATGTATGGGAAAATGGAAAATGGCAGATAATGATGACATTCATCTAACATCAATATTCTTTGAGTATACTAAGATTTACAATGAATTTCTGAAATAAGTCAATATGTATGATTTATGAAACCTGTAGTTCTCCAATAATTTTTCACATTTTTTCTATTCTTATCTATAATTCTGTGAAGGTATGATCAGGAAAGTGTAGAGAACTGTAATTATGTATCCTAAATGCCACTTTTTTCTATGAAGACTCTTATTCTATCACACATCCTAATACTCTTATGCAAAAGGGATTATTTTCTTTGAATAAAAATCAAAGGCTAGCTTGGAAATGTTTATAAAGGTATATTAGAACAGGCTGGTTCCCAACTGTCATGTGCAGGAGTCATTTCTTTGAAGGAGGGCAAGATGCATACTAGCAGAAAATTAGACAATAAAGTTGTGTTAAAATCTCAGTTTTTTCATTAAAATTCAAGAAATGATGATTATAGAGTAACTAATACTATTTCCTATACTATTCTTTAAAAAATGGTTTAGACATCAGAGAAATGTAAACACTATATGCCAGATGTAGATACATGCTTCTGATGGTTATATTTCTGCTGGATGAGTATGTGTATCACTGTCAACTGAGGTCTAGGAATTATAAGTTAACAATGGAAGACAAATTCTATCCCTCACTGTTGATATAAATGTTCATGTTACTCTGCTAGGAGCTTGAAGAAGGCACAATAGAATACAATCCCACAACTTGTTCTACTTGAGCATAAAATGTGTTTGTCACTTGCTCTACTTTTCTGACTAAGCTTCAAGTTGTCCTTATATGGCTATTCTCTCTCTGCTCCCAGTTCTCACTGTGAATATGGCTAAGAGCAGGCAGGAATAGCTATGCCATAAACTTAGTCATGTGCTGCCTTGAAGTTTACTGAGGAACAGAAGGTAGCCATTACTTCAATCTCAATATCTCATAAAGTATGAACACCTGATTTAAATTCTTTGCTGTGGTGCAACCAAGGTGGTCCCTAGTACAGTTTCCCATAGGACCTTCATCTCTATCTGGATACTCATCTGGTGGACCCTTTCCTCCTTGCCTCTCCATCAGCACTTGCCTTACGTCTCATCAGGACTGATAGTTAAGTCTATTTACAGATTTCTAGTTTTTTCCTGCTACTTTCCTGTACATTTCCCCAAATTCCTCCCATAAACCCATCCTAAAGGCTTCTCCATATCAAGTACAGCAACGGCAAAAGCTATTATACTTCTACGTCCCAATCATCTGTCGACCAGTCTTCTATCACTATAACAAGTAGCCGAGATGATCACTCTGTAAATAGACAAGGCTTACTTTAGCATGCACTTTCAGAGTTTTTGTGATGAGTAAGTGAAACATATAAACAAAACCCACACGGCATTGCCCACAACCAGGAAACTCATTTCACAGTGAAGAACTACAGCAGGAACCATGGAGGATGCTTTACTAGCTAACACCCTATCTGCTTGATTCTCAGTAGCATTCTCATAGAGTTTAGGAACATTGCCTGGGGATGGTACTGCCCACTGTGGGCTATTAACAACCAAGAATTAACAATCAAGGAAGTTCCTCATAAGCATGCCTACTGGGTCAATTAATGTATTCAGAGGCTACACCCATTAACAATCAGGGAAGTCCTTCATAGGCCTGCCTACAAGCCAATCTGACATAGGCAATTTCTCAATTAAGGTTTTTTTCTAAGATGACTCTATGCCACATTGACTCAGGACAGTGCCTCATGTGACCTATAAACATGTAGTTATTACATATATCTAATGACAAAAGATGCTAAGAAAACAACGGAAGTCCTCAAATTCATTGCTTGCATTCATTCTCCATGCTTTGCCTTTGATCACTGAGGTCAAACCTTAGGCAGTCTCCTTTTCAGCTGACTTCTAGCTAGAGATTAGCCAGTGATAGACCTTTGTGGAAGGTCAAAGAAATGAGGCGAGCAGTTTCCCTCGTGTATCCATCAGTGTCTGGAGGCCCCTGGTGGCTCCAGCTTTCTCTGGACAGTCATGCCATCACGTGCAATGGGTGACTAGGCTATTGTGAGTGCTTCCTCTTGTCCCAACATTCTAGGGAAGAAAGGGAGCCTTGCATTTTCTAATTTCTGGGCTATCTCCTTGTCTTTTGCTTGCCTTTTCATCTCACCCTTCACCTGCATTAGTTTCTGGCACCAGCAAACAGAACAGTTTCTCTGCATTTCTGTCTTCTTCTTTCTCATTGTCTTGATGCTGAAGGACCCTGACTGACAAGCTCACTACATATACAAATATACAAAAATAAGATTATTATTTATCTGATTAGAAAGTGAATAAAATTGACAAAAGCTTCATAAAACGAAATAGGTATAGCATAAAGAAAATATGAAATGACAATTACCTGAATTTAAATCCCCAGATTAGTCACACATGGGCCAAAAGGAAGCTGACAAAGAAACAGTTTGGGCATACAGTTCTTCTGAGTAGAGTTCAAGGAATTTCAAAGAAGAGGGGGGCGGGAAGCACACAAATGAAAACCTTTTAGTCCTGGTTCTAACTTTAATTAAACTTCCAGTTTATTATAGCCTTTCAAACTCTCAAAGGTTAATAAGTAAGAAGGAAAATAGTAAAACAAAACACAATGTGGAGGTCCTTGTACACAAGGACACTGGCGACAAGAATAGTATCAGAGTAATTAAATCGTAGATTACATAACCTATCAGACTTAAGGAAAGCCAGACAAATGGAAAATAAACATACTAAACCAGTGTATGAAAGAACAAAATACCCCCGCATTTGCATATTAGCAAATGTTTGTGTACACACATGTGTATTTAAGTAAATCCAGATAACCAGAGGACATAGCAGAGTCTTCAGGTCAAGGATCGCATATACAGAGTACTTGGCGGTCCTCAGAGCTCACAATGTGCTCACTTCGCCTTCTGCTCTGTCTGGTGTGTTCTGACTTCTATGCCTTCTGGTCTACCTCTTTAAAGAATAACCCTTTAATCTTCAGTTGACATCCTCTTGGGAGATCAAAAGAGCAGAGAAGAGAGAAAGAGGAGTAGTCACTGAGTGTGAGAATGCTTGTATGTTTGCAGGAGATGAGAGAAGATTGTGCCATTTGTATCTGCCTGTTGTTCCTAAAACTGGATTTCAAGTATTCCTTCATTCTTAACTGCACCTTCAGCCTCACCTCCCAAGCTGCTTCATGCTGCCACTCCTAAGCCTCTTGAGAGATTTTAGAATCAGCACTGATGCTTCCCCACAGCCTAGATAGGATTTGGTGGCTCAAGGTTGCTGTATCAGCCGTCACTCTGTGCTTTCTAGCTTCCAAAGCACTGTGGCTAGTTTCCTTGCCTGGTCCTGTTGCCTCTGAGACCTGCACAGTTTTAGTTCCCTTTCATCCTTTCAGTCTTGCTTAGTACCACAGGAAGTGGGGTGGGAGCAGGAGGGAGCTCAATGGTAATTCATGACATGAGATCAGCATACTCTCTAACTAGAAGAACCCCGTCTTTGTTTGTGCTGTTGTTTATAGCTTTTGTTTTGAGGCAGGGTGTCACGTAGCCCACCCCAAATTGTCTATGTATTGGAGACTTGCCTTGAACTTCTAATTCTCTTGCCTGCATCTTGAAAGAGTGCTGGGATCATAGACATGAGCCACCATACCTGGCTTCTTGCTGTTTTTGACTTTTAAGAAGCTCTGATGGTGATCTTTAGTCTAAGGTATATGGACAACTATAACCCATTAAAGAAGAATGGAATGGGTAGAAGTGGACAAGCTTTCAGGGCTATAGTCTGTCCCACTTCTTCCCACATATCTAAGTATGTTCCCTTCTTTCTACCCAGAATGTAGTCATTTCCTCTCAAGGAAAGCAACATGGAGTCCCAACTATTCAAGTATTGCTCACTGTTGCTCTGGGGTTTATGATTTGATTGGTGTATTATGTGCATCTCTCTCTAAACCAGCATGTAACAAGAAGTTGGAACTTGTGAACTTAAAAAGTTTTTTTTATTGGTGGAAGTATTAAGGCCACTCCACGTAGTTAAAAGGGAGGTTTATTTTGTGGGGTAACTTACGAGTAAAGAGATAGGTTACAGGGTCTGGGAAAGGTATAGTGCAGTCCAGTGGTGTTCTCTGGAGAACTCTGCTCCATCTACTTCCAGTGTCCAGGATCCAGGAACCAAGAGAGCTGGCACATCCGGATCTCGGGTCTTAAGGGCTCCTCTCTCGGCCCTGCCTCGTAGGTGTGAAAGTTACTGGAAGCCTCTATGGGGGTAGTGCTTCCAGGTCAAAGCTGGAACAGTTACCCACTACAGTTTTTTTATATTTCAGAGGAAGGAAAAGAATTGGAAGCATAGATTATCATTAAGCCAGAGTCATGATGAAATTTCACTGAAAAAGAATCACCTTGACTGTCAGCTCTGACTTTGGAGAAAATCCCTCTTTTCACTATGAATGCCACTCCTTGGGCAAAACTCCCTAGTTGGATGGATCTTTAGTGCAGCCTGTGGATCTGGCTTCTCTGTAACAACATGACATTATCTCTTGCAGCCACGTAACAGGTGCTCCTGGGACCTGAACAGCTTTTGCCACCTGCCTCCTGCTAATTTGGCTGAGTACTAGGAAGTAATATTAGTGGGTGAAATAGTAATATGCCTTCAGAAGTCATAAATGTATTTATTTATTTTTATTACTATTGTTTCTCTTTCTAACTCTTGGAATGCCAGTCTACATGTTGAAAGATACTCTTTGGAAAAATTGTTACAGCTTTCCTTTCTCTCCTTTTCTATGAAAATTGTGTTTTTTCTCTGCCTGATCCATCACTTTTTCCCTTTATTCGCTTTATCTACTTTGATCACGTCTGAGAATTGGGCTTCGGCAGGAGCACATTTTGATTCTGAGTTGCTTCTGGTTGTCTGACAGAAAACTCTTAATTTGAGGTCCTGAGGAAAGGTCTAGACCCTTTCTCCAATTATGTCTGTTGTTATTCCACCCCTCAGTGCCACCTGGCTTAATTAGCCTGAGTAGGAACTTTTGTTGAAGGCAGGAACGAGTTTCTAACACAATGAAGCAAGAACCTGGGCTCTGCTCAGTGTTCAGTGAGCACAGAGTCTACCGTCCACATTCGGAAGGTGACAAATTGTGGTGGCACAATCAATTTTCCTCTGTGAAATCTTCCTAGCATCACTAATACCGACTAATCACGAACGCTCCTGCATTCTGACATCGCCTCCTGTCACATGTTGTATGTCATCCACACTTGCGACTACACAGCAATAATGGAACACACCTGAAATTAGGACTTCCACGTGTGTTTGAGGGTGCTAAGGTGACCACAGAGGAGATGTTATGTCTGGGGCACACAACAGCAATATCCAGTTCGAGGATTTCATCTTCCCTCAGCCAGTGGAAAAGGAAACTTTGAAAAGCTTTTCCTGTGTGTGACACATCAACTTTCATTCTGGCTACATCAACTTACAGGGAAGTCTTAGAGCAGTGGTCCTCAACCTTCCGAATGCTGTGCTGCGACCCTTTAATACAGTGTCTCATGTTGTGGTGACCCCAACCATAGAACTTTTTTTTGTTGCTACTTCACCACTGTAATTTTGCTACTGTTGTGAATCATAATGTAAATAACCATGTTTTCAGAAGGTCTTAGGCAACCCCTGTGTAAGGGTCATTTGACCTGCAAAGGGGTCGTGACCCACAGGTGGGGAACCACTGGCTTAGAAGATTAAAATGTTCAACTTGACATAAAATTACTCAGCTAAGACTGGGGAGAGGCTTTGTTTAGTTGCTATTTAAAAAAATTCTATTTAAATTGCGTTGGATATTTGTTGCAATTATCAGTCTGCCAGATGGAGGCTTGGTCATAGCTCATCACCACTGAACTTCTCTTGCCCTTCTCACTCCTTCCAGAGTAATTAGTAATTGGTGATGTCGGGAGACATCACTAGTTTGTAATGATTCTGCCTCTTCCTCTCTTTTTGTTAGCTGCCTTTTCTGAAGAGGATGTCTGTGAACTCTTGCTCCTGGGTTTATGGTGAGCTTCAGGTAAGGCACTTCCTTGTGCACGGTAGACCTGTGGTGTGAAAGGAAGCTGTTCGGTGTCAGGATTCGTTGTGGTTTAGCCCAAGCATCCCCAGGGGGAAAAGCCAGACTCTCTAATGTCAGCTCTACTAATGTAGTTGCCGTCGGTTCTGCTCCTTTTCTTTGTATTTCCTAATTGGCCCAGAATGCAGACGAAGGGGAAAGGTTCCTCTCTGTGGGCAGACACCAGCCTTAACAAGTGGGTCTTAACACCTCAGTTTGTGGTGTGATGTTATTTAAAGGTTTGTACTTATCTTTCCGTATATGCTTTCTCTACTATTTTTTTTTCAGGTTGTTTTTCTTTGAATCCCATTTTTATTATGAGTAGCACTTTTCTTTCCTTTACCTCAGGACTTTCATTGTATGCCCAGTACTTAAAGTGTTTTTGTTATGATGATTTATGTTCACATAAACCACTTACAAATCATAAGAAATGAATTTTTCCTCTCTTCACATACTTAATGAGTCAACTGAAGTTATTAATGCCTGTCTTATATGCTTAATCTCACCTGATACTTAAAGCTTCCATCTCCATGAATTTTAGTTGGGTTTATAAATGTCTGTTAAATTGCAAAACCAAGATTCTTCATCTCTAGGTTATTTCCGTTCTACTGATTAATTCAACAGTTTTAACATTTTAAACTGTATAGCATATATTGAAAAACACACAGTTCTCTTTTACTCTTTAGTAAGATTTTACCAAGTAGATTATGTCTATGGTGGCATAAGCAGCATGTTGGTAAGCAAGTAGAACATTATCCACAGAAGCCCTCCATGTACCCACTGCACTTACTTGTTCACCCACCTCAGCACCCTGGAATCTGACTATTCTCATACCTCTAACTCTAACTCTGATATGATGTCTCCTTCCTTTTTGTAGCACATTGACTAAATTTCCTCAAATAAATGAAGTTTAGGATCTCTTTCATATATTCATCGATCAAAAAATTGTTTTTTGGCTGAAATATCTGCTTATATCTTTTTTATCAACTTTATTTTTTTTCACTGTTTGTGTACTGATCTTGTTTGTTTGTTTTGAATATTAATTGTCAGTAATAGATACCAGGCATTTTTCTTCCAGCTTCTCTTTTTAGTGTAATTGTAGTGTTGATTGTTACATAAACATGATAACAATAATGTGTCTGAAGGTATTAATCTCTCCCCACGAGTTCCACTTAATCTTGGTAAAGAAAATCTTTCGTACTCTCAATTCCTACAACTACCCTTAGTTTCTCCCAAATTGTGCAAAATTTTAAATTTGTTTAGCTGAAGAAATATAGAAATTTGAGCACAAGGTAATAGGTAGATCTTAGAGCGAAATCTCCCAAGCTCTCCTACTAAGACCCACATACAGTAAAAGGAGAACAAATAAATGCTCACATAGCCAATTCTCCATCACCATCAAGAGACATGGAAGAGAATCTACTCAAGTTCAAATACAGTGAGGGGACAACATAGGGCCCCCAGTCCTACACAGAATCCTGAAAAAATGCACAGAAAATTGCAAATGAGACAGATGGGTGGTTGAAGAGGACATTTGCCATCAGCACCCTCCCACAGGGTGACAGCACTGCTCTCCATGGGTCAGTAGGGGAGTTGTGAGATGGCCCTTTTCAGAGAACTCACAGTTGGGGCATCAATGGCAGCAGGCTTTGAAGTGCAGGACATTGGCGCATCAGAAGAAGGCAGTACTTCTGAGCTTCAGACAGGGAGATGGCCTGGATATTTGAGGTATTCCTTGAGAGCAGCAGCCAGAGGTTAGTAAGGTAGTATTTACAGAACAAGACATGAGAAGAGAACCAAGGTAAACCTGGCCACAGCTCAGCTCTTGTGATAAAGCAACATCTGTTCACGGCAGCAGTAGAAGGGGAACCCTTGAGTGGAGAAACCAGAAAGGCCCTGTTCAGCTCTTATCTCCCACTCCACAGAACAAACCTTCCAATTAAAATGCTAAGAATAACTAACATCATTAAAATATGTTAAAAGCAAACAAAACCACCCAAATCCCATATGGTGATACTATAAGAAAAATAGATGAAAGCTAAAGTTGTTTTGCAAATGAGAAAAATGCTGCCATAATGGAAAAAAAAATTGAAACAAGAGTAGAATACAGAAATAAGAATCTAAGGAGGAGCACCTTAAATAGCAAGAAGATGTACAAGGGTCTCTGATAGAATTGAAGAGAGACTTTGAAAAATACAACACCCTCCTTGAAATGAAGACAGCCTATTGGTTCACATAGGTGAACAAGGAAGATTGTACAATGAAGAGGCTGAGTAATACCTGCAGAAAGAAAATCATAAGCCCTTGAAGAGGAAAATAATAGAAGAAATTACTATTTCAAATTATAATTCAAGAAAACTTTTCTGAAATTAAGGAAGATTGCATCTATATACTACAAAATGGTCAGCTTGGGGATATATCTCAGCATAGTAATCAGACATCAGAGACATGCTCCCTTGGGCTTCCCCGATAAAAGATCAAAATCCTTTTCAAGGACACCAAAAGTAGATTGGTGTGTGAACTCTCAGCTACCACGTCATTTAACATCTTAAAACAATGTAGCAACATCTACAAATGTTCAAACAGTGATATTCAGCTAAAATGTCCTGCAGGGATCCACACCAGCCAAAAACAATCTTGAACATGAAAGATCTAATAGAAAATTATGTGTGGGGAAAATTCCTGAGAAATCCTCTGGGATTATAATTAAGAAAATTTCAGCAGAAAAATTGGTGTTGGATGCTGAGCAAATTAATGGTGTAAAACAATTGTTGGATAGAGTTTAAATAAGAATATGTGTTAGAAGCTTTGGTGCTGCAGAGATAAAACTCAGGAGGACACTAGAATAATGGTGAAAAGGCACAGAGAAAGTTCTCTATTGGTCCTTATGAGCCTAACAGAGAGGGGCTGGGGAGGTGGCTTATTGGTTCTAGGGCAAGCACTGGATCTGAGTTCCACCTGCAAAACCCACAGAAACACTGGGAGTGGAGGGTCTTCCCATCACTGCAGTGGTTGGTATACATGGGCAGAGAGATCACTAGGGTTTGCTGGCTAGCCAGCCTAGCCTCAGCCTTGTTGAGAGAATTTATGTTGAAATACAGTAGACAGCACTTTGAGTAACAATACTTGAGGTTGTTCTTTGGCTTACTCATACACACACACACACACACACACACACACACACACACAACACACCAGCACTGACATTATGGCTCAAAACTATATGTAACTCAAGATCCAGGGAATCCAATGTCTTCCTCTGGACTCTGCAGGTACTGTGCACATACATGGTGCACATACACACATGCAGGCAAACACTCACACACATAAAATAAAAATGATAGAACTTTAAGAAATAATATAGAAAAAATACAAATTCAAAACAAATAGACAATAAAATACAAATTAGTTGCTGTGTATGATGGCACAAGACTTTAATCCCAGCATTCATGAGACAGAAGCAAATAGATCTTTGCAAGTTCAAGGACAGCATGGTTTACATAATGATTTCCAGGCCAGCTAGATCTATACAATGAGAACTTGTCTCAATAAAAACAAACAAAAAACACCCACAAATTAGTCAAATCTACTTTTTGTTCAATTACAAATTGCTAGCACAATAATTCTTTTAAAAATTTATTTTTAATATTTAAATATTCTTGGTTCTTTGGAGACAGGATCTCATCTAGCCTGGACTTTCTTCAAACTTGCTGTGCCTGGCCTTGCATTCTGACTCTCCCAGCTCTACCTCCTAAATGCTTGGGCTGTAGCTGTACATCGCTATGATCTACCTGACATTATTCAATTTAGATGATGGTTAATTTTTATAGGGCAATTTAGCTGGGCCACAGTGTGCAGGTATTTGGCCAAACGTCATTCTGTGTGTTTCTATCAAGGTATTTTGGATGAGATTAATCTTTTCCTTTTGTGATCTTTGAGTAAGTTGGTTGCCTTCTGTGATGTGGGTGAGCTTCATCAAACTAGCTGATGCCTAAAGAGGTTAGAGATTAATATCCCTGGCACAAGTAGGGATTCTGCCAGTAGACTCAGTTTGGGCTTTGAACTACAACTCTTCTCTGAGTCTCCTGCCTACAAACCTCTCCATCAGCATTTGGGTTCATCCAGCATCACAACTGTTTGAGTTCATTTTTTAAAAAAATTCTCTTTCTGTGTTTATGTGTACCATACTAGTCCTGTTCCTGTGGGAAAACTTGAAAAACATAGTATATATGTGGTAATTATATGATTTCAACTTTGTGTATATTTGAGAATTTTAGAAATAAAAACTCAAGAGTTTTGGGACATTATCTATGAATAAAAATGTATAAATGCTAATATAATTGATCATTTTGATGAATTAAATTTTTTCTTTAATAAATTATCAAACACTTTAATATAATTACCAAATGCCAAAGATTTTAGGTGTAATCAAGTAATTATTTCTATTGAAGTTAGAAAGGTAGAAAGGCATTTCTTTAACATGATAAAGACAAAATCTGTAACAAAATGAATTATTTGATTAAACACAAATTTAAAATTCTTTTTTATTTTCTTTTTTTAAAATTTATTTTATAATTTAATTTAATTTTACATATTAGCCACGGATTCCCCTGTCCTCCCTCCTCCAGGGCCCCCCCTTCCACCCCCCCACCCCCCCCCCCACCCCCCGGCCCACCTCCCATTCCCATCTCCTCCAGGGCAAAGACTCCCTTGGGGATTTAGCTCAGCCCGATAGATTCAGTCCAGGCAGGTCCAGTCCCCTCCTCCCAGGCTGAGCAAAGTGTCCCTACATAAGCCCTAGGTTCCAAACAGCCAGCTCATGCACTAAGGACAGGTCCCAGTCCCACTGCCTGGGGGCCTCCCATCAGTTCAAGTTAATCAGCTGTCTCACTTATCCAGAGTGCCTGATCCAGTTGGGGGCTCCTTATCTATTGGTTCATAGTTCATGTGTTTCCACTAGTTTGGCTGTTTGTCCCTGTGCTTTTTCCAATTGGCGAGAAAGAGGAGGGATTGTATGAGTGAGAATTGTTGAGACCATGATTGCAAATTTAAAATTCTAATAATAAGTAAAGGGCAAGTGGCAAGTTATGAAAAGTGCTTTCTGCATTAACATCAGAACATGGATCAATAGCATTATGATAAATGGACCTTTTAGAAATAAAAATAAAAAAACATGGAATACCCGAATAACTGACAACAGAAAAAAATGTATTTTCATAGGTTTATTAGTTAGTCATTTATATTTTCTACATTTATATTTTATATTGTTTTGGTCAAATAATTAAAACTTAAAATATGGAGCCTATTAAAATTTATCATGAGTAATACCACTTTTAGGCATCCTGTTTAGGCATCTAAACTAGCAGGAACTTTTCAGATGGCAATTACCCAATATGTAGAATACATCAAAAGTCTAAAAACATTTCTTTCTTTTTTTTAAATTTTATTTTATAATTTAATTTAATTTTACATATCAGCCACGGATTCCCCCTCCGCTCCCCCCTTCCCTCCAGCCCACCCCCCCTTCCCATCTTCTCCAGGGGAAAGACTCCCCTGGAGATTGAGATCAACCTGGTAGATTCAGTCTAGGCAGGTCCAGTCCCCTACTCCCAGGCTGAGCCAAGTGTCCCTGCATAAGCCCCAGGTTCCAAACAGCCAGCACATGCACTAAGGACAGGTCCCAGTCCCACTGCCTGGATGCCTCCCAAACAGATCAAGCCAATCAACTGTCTCACTTATCCAGAGGGCCTGATCCAGTTGGGGGCTCCTCAGCCATTAGTTCATAGTTCATGTGTTTCCATTCATTTGGCTATTTGTCCCTGTGCTTTTTCCAACTTTGGTCTCAACAATTCTCGCTCATACATTATTTCAATCTTAGCAATTTCATGCAGGAAACCTAATAGTCATTAATATGTTTAATATCATTAATATGTAGCTATATTTCTTAATTGCTTTGTCCTATTATCTTCATAGTAGCAAAAAGCAATTCTAAACAGCTATCACTAGTACAATGATAGTAATTATTTCATTTATAAAAATATATAAAGCATATTAAAGATGCACAAATCATATATTTTACATAAAATGTAATATACATGTATCATATGTGTGTGGTCCTTATTTTGTTTATACACACACATTGGATACATTCTCACTGAGTGCTTGTGTGTGTTTCTGTGGGTGTATGTGTGGTGAACGTTTGTGTGCAGTGTCAGTGTGTCTGTGGAGTGTGTGTGACCGTGTGGGCAAATGAGGAGGCCAGAGTATGATGTGAGTGCCTTCCTTCATTGCTTTTCCGCTTTCTTTTTTGAGACACTGAACCCAGAACTGACTAGCTGACAAGCAAGTCCCCCTCCCCCAGCCTGGCTCCAGGCTCTCAGCACTAGCAATGCAGACACATCCTGCAATACCCAGCTTTTACATGGGTGCTCCCTCGCTTTTTACTTCTTTTTATTTTTTCTTTCTAGAATACAATACAGTTGGGATTATGCAGGATGTTAACTTTTTCCAAAGGGCTTCTTTCATTTCAGTTTTCTCTGTGTCTTTTCATTGCTTGATAGCTCAATAATTTTAGTATTATATGATATTCTGTTGTATCATGAACCACATTTTATCTAGCCACTCACTGATAACCATCTTGCTTTCTGCCAGAATTGAGGATGTTTGAATGAAGTTGTTAGAAACATCTGTGTGCAAGGTTTTGTTTCAATATAAATTTTCAGTCCAGTAGTATTGAGCAGTCCAATTGCTGGATTATAGACAAGGAGTATCCTTGCTTGGTGAGAAAATGACAAATTGACATGTAAAATATTTTTCAGCTTCAGTTTAAAATATTTGAAAGATGTTTGTGAGATTTATCTTTTGAACTGTGTATCATTTAATCTCCATTTATTTGGGACTTGTCCTTTTACTCCTCTGAGTTCTGGATTGTTTGCATCGTGGTCTGAAATCAGACGTTTTGTGACATCTATTCTTTTAATTTTTGACTCTGAATGCTGTCTATCTGGAATATTCTATGTGCCTAGGACAAATGTCCATTCAGCTAATGCTGGGTGAAGTCTGTAGATACCAGCTGTGTACTGTTATTTCGTATTGTTGTGTCCATGTCCTGCTTTACTCGTTTGATTTATTTTTGTAGATTTTATCCTTTTATTTCTCAAAGAAGTTTGTGAAACTCTGGCTAAAATGGCGGGTTCATGTATGTACTCAGTGGGGTGCCCCATCAATTGTTTCAATGTATATTATGATGCTGTTTTTAGGCATGCACATTAAGATGTCTTAGAATGTCATCTTGAAGAACTGATCTTGTATAATTACATCATGTCCCTCTTTTTTGTTTGACTTTCTTAGCCTATAGAGTTTACTGTATTAGAAGGTCTATCTTTCTCCATCCATTTATTTTGATTCTATACTTTTCTTAACATTTAAAGTGGAATCTTTGATGACTATATTTGACTTAGTATTGATGTAGACCACTGATGTTCAAGGGGATTATGCAGGTGGGTTAATATTTCCCACACTTGTTATTTTTATACATTACCTTTAAAAATAAATATATTTTTATATGTATAAGTGCTTCACATGTATGCATATCTGAGAAGATCCGCTATTCAATGGCATTTTAATGTTTCCATCAGTCCTCTATCATACTGAAGTGGTTTTGGTTTGGGAAGTCCCTGTTTGATTGTGTTTTCCAGGGTTTGTCATTGTGGTCTGAATGCTCACTGCTCTGGTCTTTTAATATAATCTAGTCCCTCATCATCACCACATAACCTCTAGGCACCTTTTCTGCAGTGTTAAAATCATCTTCAGCATCACTATTATCATGACCACTTTGATTCTGAGCCATTTTGGCTATCCCATCATCAGTCAATGAACCAACAATGGAGCTTTGTTTACTGATATCAAAAACTCTTCAATATCTATTTTCTCTAGTCTATTGATGTACCCTGAGGTATAGTTTTGACTATATAAGGAGGTCAGGTGTTATTTTTTATTACTTCTGATATTCAGAATCCCTTGAAGCCATCACCTCTCACATAATCACTGTATAGTCTCTGACCACATGCAGAACTTCATTTACTTTTGTACTTCAAGCATCACCAATAGCATATGTAGCATCCTCAGACTAAGCCTCTTGACAACCTTACACAGTTAATTCTCTGTTCACTACTGCTAGCATGCTGTTCTCATATTTACCTTTCATTGATATAATTATGTCTTGATTCCATGGCTGAATTTATAGTCACATTTTAGGGACATAACATGGCAGAAATATCATTTTTTTTGTGAGAATTTTAGCTGGAGATGAGCAAAGCAGCTGTTAAGGAATAACTAGATGTGCAGTCCTCATCCAGCCTCCCTTCCCTGTAGTGAACATGAGCTACAGACACACATGTTTATGAAATCAATCTGAAAAGATGTCACTGAGAAGCCTGAGCTTTTTGTTAGCTTGGTACTGCCATGGTAAGAAATTCACTCCTTTCAAGCAGCGAGAACCTGGCTTTTGCTTATCACAGCAGATTTACCTTTATGAATGACTGATGCTTTACCTCAGCACAGTCCAATGGCATTCTTGGCTTCCTTCATTCTTTTGGGTTGTCTCATCAGCTGCACTCAGTGTCTTTCTGAAGCAATAAACCCCGAACTGCTGTCTCATCAGTGTTCTGGGCTTACTCTGGCATTGGATTTCCATCAGTAACGATATTGGCCAACTCATCAATGAATTTCCTCACTGCTTCGTGGTTAGAAAAGGATTTACTGCTGTTGACATCTGTAAACATTCAATATCGTATTTGTTTTCTTAATTTTCTGCAACTAACCTCTTGACTACCAGGTTTCCTTTATTTTCATTTCAGCATAATAAATCGTGGCTTGTTTGAAGATTAGCATGTCATCAGGTAACATGTTCATGACAATGCGGAAGGATATACTGTTTCAGTGTAAAACAGAGAATGCTAGTTTTAGTTATAGGTAGGGCTTTTCTATTTTTCATTAATTTTTGTTCATTATAGTTTATTCAGGCCCCAAAGCACTTATTCTGACTCCATGCTGTTTGTCATTCTATGTTTAAACAGTTGTCCTGTTTCTTCCCTGGCTTGATGTTCTATATATAAAGGTATATATAGCCCATTTTTATATTTTCAATGTCTTTACAGTATAGAGAAGATAATAAACAAAACATTATCACAAAGTAAACAAAGAAAACCCTTAAAAATAGAAAAGAAAAAGGAACATCACCATGATTATTATAAAAAAAATCATGCATGGTTAATGATACACGCAACTCTTGGGGTTACCGTGGGAAAATTGCCATTGACACATTGAACCTGAACAGGGGTCAATTATTTACCTTTGTGGGCATGCTTTCATGAAGAATCTGGACAAGCATGCAAAAGATGCATTGGTTCCAATGTGCAAAGAGGTTTATTTATTTATTTATTTAGTCTTTGTTTTTCCTGGAGGGATGCTGGGTATTAATCATTCACATTTCTACTGTGGCTTGTCACACAAGTTTGGGTATGGAAATTTCTAATTGCAGCATTGGCTTTGTCTTAAAAACATTTCAGATTTGGGAGCATTTCAGATTTCAGAAATAAAGATTAGAGATGGTCAGCTTGTATGAGAACAGAAAACCTAAAATCAGTTATCTAAGCTTAGATCTTACAGAAGTAGAAAAGGAAGATGAAAGCAAATTCAATTAGGCAGGTGAAAAGAAAGGGTAAAATTAGAGCACAGATCAGTGGAATTAGGAACAGAAAATCAATAGAGAGTTTTCAGTGAAATAAAAACTGGTTCTTTTAATACCAGTAAAATTTATATTCTCTAGTGAGGTACACCTTGAAAAAGACACAAATCACTAACATTATAAATGAAAGGTGGATATCAATATGATTTCCCAAATAAATGGTGATAGGGAATATTATGAACAATGATATGCTCACAAATTTGATGGATGAAATTGGACTAATTTGCAAGATACTGGTCAGAATATACAGGAGCAGTTGGTATGAACAAACCTATTTCTAGTAAGAAAATTGAAATAAACAGTAACTCCTCAAAAAATCACCAAGTTGACTAGTAAATTGTAGCAAGTTTCAAAGAAGTTAGTGTTTCTTATGCAGCACTTAAAAGAAATCAAACCACGAAACAACCTTAACCATATTACTAAATATCCTTAGTGAGGGTTACATAATATATTGTCTCAGCTATATGATGCAGAATATGTAAAGCTGTGGAGATATAAATAGACTAATGATTCAAGGTTAGCAGGAAGGGTGAGAGGAACATGCATGAATGATAGTATATAGTGGTGGCTACATACCATGCATTTCAACTCCAATAGAATGTACATTATTATACTCTTGGAAAGATGAAGTGAGGCTAACTGTAGACCTTGGGTGACAATGATGTGTCCATATGGTTCACTGATTGTTATAAATGTGCCATGGTGTGTACAGTGTTTACAGTGGTGGAAGCTATGCTTGTGTGAGGGAGTAAGGACATAGGAATCCATTTGTGCATCCCACTCAGTTTCACTGTGAACTAAAATTGTTCTAGATAGTGAAACATATTTACTAAAGAGCAAAGGCAGCCAAACACAGCAAACGAGGCATAAGAAATTTACTTGACTTTGTTACTATGATGGCAGTTGGAATGGTGACTTACAGTAAGTGAAATGTAGTAGCAAAGAAAAATAAAGATTAAAATAAATCATTTAATATTATACTGGAAATGCTGACCATTCCTTTTAATTCAGGACTGACAAAGGGCTTTTCATGCAAAGTGACATGGGTTGATGAGTCACAGACCCTAGAATGTCAATGAACTCCTGTGAGTTCATGTGTCAGAACACACTGTACGTACATGGAGCCACTGACTCAGAGACACTGGGCAGAACTGTCTTTTTTTTTTTTGGTTTCTCTGTATAACAATCTTGGCTATCCTGGAACTTACTTTGTAGACCAGGTTGGCCTTGAACTCACTGAGATCTGCGTGCCTCTGCCTCCCAAGTGCTAGGATTAAAGGCATGCGCCACCACCACCCAAATGGGCAGAAATGTCTTTTGGCAACTGTAATTTCCTATAAAAATCAAAATAAAAAATAAGATCACATACTTTCAACATATAATGGCACAGCATATACATGACTGTTCTAAAACATAGGAAAGAGAGCACAGTGAGGAAATACTGGACCAAAGCATAACCAAAAAGCAGCTGGGAGTTTGCCCAGAACGGATCTCCATGTCTGATGTCAAAGCATTCTTCAGATCTCCAACTCCTTTCATCTTTGTTGACTACAACACATTTCTCTCTCTTGGGTTGGTTCCATACTTTGTTAGCAGTTCTCCTTGGCAGGTATCCTATGGCTCTGGCATCTCCAACATCTTGGGGTCTCCAAGGCAATCTAGGATTCACCTTCACAATGGCCTCTCTAGGTCTCTGTTTAGGGACACCCCTGACACATGTCTGGCCTCAGCAGCTTTCCTTAGTTGCAAAAGCAAATCTCATAGCCCTTTTCTTCTATCATTGACTCCAGAACCATGTGGTTGAAGCTGCCAAGTTCTACTGCTTACTGGGGCTAGAACATGGCACATTCATTTAGTTACATCCTCGCCAACTTTCTGTTTTTGATGCCTAAGCTTGGCTTCCTGAAACTGGATCTGTAGACCAGGCTTGCCTAAAACTCAGAGATCCACCAGCTTCTGCCTCTAGAGTGCTGGAATTAAAGGCATGAGCCACCATACCTGGCTCTAAGCTTTTCTTTAATTCTTTTTGCAAGTTGGAAACTTAACTGGATGGGATCTTGTCCTGAGGTCACCACTCCCTAGATTACATTTCTTAATCTCCTTGAACATAGTACTTAGCTCCTTTTCTCCTCAAATTGTACATTTTGTATTTTTTCTTTCTCAGTTTTCTACTTTTCATTATAGAGCTGCATAATACTGGACAATGATGAACACACAACAGAGTCAATACTAAGCTATTTTGAGATTTCCTCTGCCAATGGAATCAATCAAAAATCTCTTCACTTTTGGTTCAGGCAGACTCTTTGGACAAGGTCAAAAGGCAGTAATTTCTTCACCAAAATATCACAGCAACAATTTCTAGACAACATACCAAAATTCTTCTTCTCTGGAACCTCTTGAGCCAGGCCACCACAGTTCAAATCACCCCCAGTACCACTGTCTTCCATGCTTTTACTAGTATGATTCATTAAGCCCCACTTAAAGTGTTCAACTGCTTGTGTACTCCCAAAGTACAAATTCCTCCAAACTAAAACATGGTCAGGCCTATCACAGCAATACCCCAATTCTGGTACAAACTTTTGTCTTAGTTAGAGTTTCTATTGCTGTGAAAAGACACCATGACCACAGCAACTCTTTAAATGAAAACATTTAATTGGGGTGCCTCACCTACAGTTCAGAGGTTTAGTCCATTATTGTCATGGTGGGAAGCAAGGCAGCATGCCAGCAGACAAAGTTCTGGGTAAGGATCTGAGAATTCTGCATCTTTATCTGCAGGTGACAGGAAGTTAACAGAGTGTCACACTGAATGAAGCTCGAGCATAGGAGACTCCAAAGCCCACCTCATATTGACGCAATTCCTCCAACAAGGCCATACTTACTCCAACAAAGCCATACCTCCTAATAGTGCCACTCCCTGTGAACTTTTGAGAGTCAGTTACATTCAAACTACCACAGGGGCTTACTGGACAATCCTAGTAGGAGCATGGAAGACACCGGTGCTGAGGGTGATTTGAACTGTGGGGGCCTGTGTCAAGAGGTTTCAGAGAAGAAAAATATATGATATTTTGTAAAAGAACATGGCTGCTTTTTGCCCTTTTCTGAAAAATCTGCCTGAGGCTTAATTGAAGAGTTTTTGATGAATTGCATTTACAGAGGAGATTTCAAAAACAATCTAGTGTTGACTGTGTCCTGTGGTCATCATTGGCCCGTCTTTGCAGATCTGTAATGGAAAGAAGCAAGGTAAGAAAGAGAAAATACAAAATGTACAGTTTGAGGAGAAAAGGAGCACCAGGAAGTGTGAGCAGATTAAAGAAAAGGCTGATACTAAGTGGAATAAAGGGAGTGGTGACCTCAGAGTAACACCCCACCCAGCCAAGCTTCCAACTTGTGAAAAGCAATTAAAGAAAAGTGAAGAAGAAATAAAGGAAAGCTTAGAGCTAGGCATGGTGGTGCATACATTTAATCTCAACACTCACAAGGCAGAGGCTGGCAGATCTCTCAGTTCAAGGCCAGCCTAGTCTACAGAGCAAGTTCCAGGACAGCCAAACTTATTGAATGAAGGAAACCATCGAAAACTTAAAGCTGGTGAAGATGTAATTGAATGACGGGGTCGTGTTCGTGCCCCAGCAAACATCAGAAGTTGGCAGTTCTTTGTGAGGAGTACATTTACTCCATAATGGTCATTAGAAGCAATGCTTGATATAGACACTTTCACACTCAATTTTTTTCAGGTCAGAAAAGTGAGATTTAACAGAAAAACTATTTCATCTGCTGACTCACTGCTTAGCATTTAATTACTTCTCTGAGGAGATATTGTTTTTCTCCACACTTATTTGATATTGACAGTCATATAGAATACACGAATATGTCTATGCTTGTGCATAATTGCATAGACCCATGGAGGAGTTTTATTTGCAAGCAGCAAAATGACTAGATCCTGAGGAAATGGTAAGATTGGCAAACAGGAGGGCTGGGTTTGTTCAAAAATGAGATGTTGCTCTGGTAACTTTCGTAGAGGCATTGGTCTTTGCTCTGGGGACTTCAGCAGCAGAGGCTTGTGAATTTCTCATTAGACTGGTAATCACTTCTAGTTCCTTTGAAAGTTTCATTTTCCATAATAAGATATTTTTGAGAGTCTCAGTCATTTTCTATGAAGATAATGCAGGTGATTAGATACTCAAGAGGTGGCGCAAGTAATACTGGTAGGGTGAATGAGGGGAAAACTGTTACTTTCTGGAGTAAGACTTTTCCTTGAGTTTGAGCAAAGAAAGAGATGCAGACTCTGCTCAGAGAGGAAAACAAGAAGCCAAGTAAAGGTTCTATCGAAGTCTAACTCAGCAAACCAACAAGCTTATTAGGGTCACAAACAGGAGTGTGGGTGAAGGGTCACTACAGCTGCCCGGATGACTCAATGACAGCCACATCACCTAACAAGCCATCCTACAGGACAGCAAACCTAGAGCACTCTGCAGTTCACAGGCAGCTGCACAGACCTGAGGCCATTCTCTCTCCAGTCATTGTTTACTGCATCTATAACCCAGGGGAGGGACTTGTGAATCTTCTAAGTTTTAGTTTCCAGCTTTCTCAGACTTGGGAGGTCTGCTTACCTGCTGAGTCTCAGGATCCTTCTCCTCTCAAGACAGAATGTTTCAGTTGGGACAAAACCACTAGATATCACTTCTCTATGTACATATGTGCTGATGATGAGTATAAGCTTACAGGTACAACTTCACATACATAATAATAATAAAATCATTTGATTTTAAGAAATTATAAAGACTTCATTATAATGAGTTGGTCTGCTTTTTTAAGCATATTTTCTTACTACAGACCTCTAGAAAACAGCTTGTCATATCTTCTACAAGAGAAGAATGAAGCCAAATATACATTGTGAAGATCAACCAGCTGCATGACTGGGATGACCACATTTAACATTTTCACCACAGTTATCCATTATTCTGAAGTTGCTGTGTCTTTTGTTTCAGGTAGGACTTGTAGGAAAAATGCAAAAAAAAAAAGAAAAGAAAAGAAAGAAAAATAAATAAAAGAAAGGAAAGGGAAAGAAATGCTGTGAGTTTTCTTTAAAAGCAAATCATGATTTGAAGACAGTAAGAAAGGGATAGAATAGAGTTAGCATTCTTTAGCTTTCTCTGGGTTTAGGGAAGAGGTGGGATCTTATGGAGAGGGTCTTTAAACTTCCTTATCTGCAGTGGTCTCTCACTGCTCATTTGAGCTTCGAGAGGAGAAATAACCAGTAATGGATTTTTAAAAAATATATGTATTCCCGCATGTGTGTGTGTATATATAGTATATGATATGAGTGGTTTTATGTATATATTTTATTTATTTTCAAAGCAATTCTAAAAAAGAAAGTAATCAAGGATTATGATGAATCAATTTCAAGTTAAAAGCTAGGTACTGTCATGCACAACTGTCATCCCAGACCTTGGTATATTGAGGTAGTAGAATCATGAGTTGGGGGCCAATGGGGCTGTGGAATTCAAGGCCAATCTTAGCTACAAAGTGAGACCTTGTCTAAAGAAAAAATCATATTAAGGAAACAAAACTCCAGATTTCTATGGTTAAGAAACATTTACCCAGAATACCCAGCAAATGCCCAGAATTGAACTTGTAGGCAGAACTTTCCTGGCTAGAGCTACTTTCTCCTACTCCCAACCCTGGGAAATTGCAAGAAGGAAGGATGCCAAGTGTGCTCTTGGAGTCGTTGCCTCCTAGAGGCTCAACTTGAATTTCTAGCAAGTGTTTTTGATGAAAGCTCCTATATTTTCTGAGTTATAGTCTGGTAAGAAATATAATTACGAGTCAATGCAAACTTTAAAGTTTAAACTGAGTTTTCAAAGAGTTCTGTGGGTTGCTTATATCTGTGTTTGGGGCATAGGAGAGGAGGTGGGTAATTTCTTTAGATAAGTTTTATGGCTGTCATTATGTGGGAGTTTCTAGAATCATCAAAGTCACTGACAGCAGCTATCTGTAAACTCTGTTTTCAGTAGGTGAAGGCTTGTCTATATCCATGAAGGGAAGTGTAGGAAAAGATCCATATCATAAGTCTCAGCAGAAACTGAAAAATATTCAGCAGTCCAGGGACTTCCTACTCTTACCAAAAATGCTGGTCCAGGATGATGTTTTCTTCCCAGACAATATTCTCATTAGGAGTGCTGCTCTTACAAATGACTCAGCATGCTGCCTCACCAAATGCAGTCTGTACATAAGTATTCTTCCAGATGGATATGATTTATAAAGCCCAAATATAAAAATAGTGCATTTATGCTGGAGGTTTGTGTAATCTGACATTTCAGATGCTAAGGGTGAGGGTAAAAGTATTTCCATGGGAAATGGACTCTATATACTGAAGAATGGAAGGGCGTCTTTCAATTTGCTGTCATGTAGTTATGTTAGAACAGGGAAGAAGTTACATAAATGAATGCAAAACAAATGGGACAATTATACCAATACAAACAATAGAAAATATATTTTAAAAGTTCATGAATTTGCTTCTAATAAAGACTGAGCTGCTGTTTACTGACCAGCTGTGCAACCTTAGCCAATTATGGGAATTGGCTTATATATGGAAAAATCTTACTTTTCCATACATAAAGATTACCAGTTCTGTGTGTCACAGACTTTTGTAAAGATGAAATAAATAAAACAGCCATACATCAAATTTACAGTGATGTTGGCTAGATTATTATTGCTGCTACCAACATAACTATGTTAAAATTAGATTAAATCTAATAGCCTACTATACTCATTATAGTAGCTTTATTACACCCAAACATATTATTTTTATGTGTATTGGACAACACTGACATTTCTATTCTTTAAGTGAACTATTCAGCCACAATCACCATTTATTCAACTATAGCACAAATTCTGGTCTGGTTTCAATTGAGCATATAATAAGAATGTTTTATGAATTAGCTCCCAGCCCTATTGATTTCTTTCTTTAAAATCATGGATCACTGTTTGGAGGAAACAAAATCTATACAAAAATTGATTTGTTGCTGACACTATTTAACTCTAGATATGTGTTGCATATCATGTGAGTTTGTTGTGAAGCCCTGGAATATTGAATATTACAACTTATGCTAAAATAAAAGAGGAAGATTGCCATCTCTTCTCTGTGGGACAGTAAGTAGAGTAGTTGTAGTTAACATAGCTGTTAACAAAATAAAAATTTGGAAACCAATTTACTAATAATTAAGGTCTCAGTATATGTAGAGTTTTCCATCTCCTAAGGAAATGGTCACCCCTTGGTCAGTTAGTTCTCCATCACTGTGACAAAGTACTTGGTGTGGACAATTTATAGGAGGGAGGGCTGATTTTTGGCTCACAGTTTCAGAGGCTATAGTCCTTTGCTCTGCTGATTCTTGGCCCACAGGGCTGTAGAACATCTATTTCATGAACATGCAGCTGAGGCTACTCACCAAATGGTAGCAATTAGGAATAGAGAGTGACATAGAGCTTTCTGTGACAAGATAGGATCCCCAAAGATGTTCCATCCAGTCATCTGACTCATGCAGCTTGACCCTACCTCCAAAGGTTTTCAGAATCTCTCAAGATAGTGCCACCATCGTGGGACAAAGTCTTCAATACATAACCATTTCAAGGATTATATATAAACTGTAGCACTCTGCTCTTGACCCCCATAGGTTCACGTTTATCTCCTAATACAAAATCTACCTGGCCCACAACTTAGTCCAAGAACTATTCATCATGCCACATTCAATATCTCCTCTGAAACTCTAGTCAAACTCTTAGCTCTGAGCACATAAAAATAAAAGCAAGTTACAAACTCTGAAGACACAGTGTTACAAAGTAAATATTCCTAACTTAGAAGGCAGCAATAAAGAACATAGAAAAGAGGAACTGGACCCAAAGAAGATTGAAACCAAGCAGGATAAACATTAAATCCTTGTGTCTCTGTCTGGCACTTGGGACATGTAGTACTGCAACATGAGCACCAAAGGGTATAAAATTATTTATGGATTCTAGATGTTGTTTGTCTGTTATATGAGTCACTGATAAACTTTTTTCTCTCATTTTGCAGTCTGTCTCTTCAATCTTCTTATTTTCTTTGCTCGATTCTGTTTGTGTACTCTTATGCATTTATTAATGTGCATATGATGACCTATAATTCTACCCCTGAATTAAACCATGTTGGGTGCAGTGTATTACATGTCAGCATCTTGTTAACTTTGGTTTGCAAATATTTATGAATGTTTATTCACCAGGCATATTGTTCTATAGTTCTTTGGTGTGTTCTCATCAAGTTTCAGCATCTTAGTACTAGCTTTGTAGATCGAGCTTGGAAAGGATCCTTTTCTTCCTACTTCATAGAATAGTTTGAGGAGAAATGATCTTAGTTCTTCTTTAAAAGTTGCTAAAATTGAACTCTGAATTCATTGAGAGTCATGCTTTCTATTGTTAGAAAACAACTTTTTATTACCATATCAATCTTACCGTGTTCTATGATTTTATAGCCTATGGTTAAAATTTGTAAACAGTGCTACACACACACACACACACACACACTCACACACACACACACACACACACACATACACGACATTTAAAATGTTCTATAGTCTTTTTGCAATGTAATTAAAAATATTCCCTGATGATTTTCTGTATTGTAATAGTATTTGTTTTTATATTTCTTTTTTGATCTCTAATATTAGGAACTTGAAATTTTTTTCTCCCTCTTTGGGTTAGTTAGAATTTGATAATTTTGCTTATCTTTCCAATAATTAACTCTGTTTCATCAATCCTTTTGGCTTCAGATTCAGTTTTTACTGTTCTTTCATCTGCTGGGTTGAGTTTGGTTTGTTCTTCTTCTTTTTGTAAAACCTTGAGGTGCATCATCAGGTTATTAGCAAAGATTCCTCTGGCTTTTAAATGAAGGCACTTACAGCTGTACATATTCCTCTTAAGGCTACTTTCATTATAGTCCATGTATGCTCTCTTAGGTTGTTATTTCCATTTCTATTTTATTATGAGAATTTCTAAATCCCTCCTCATTAGAATAAATAGTCTAATGATTGGTGATAGTTTCTATATCAGATCAGAACATACCCTCCTCTAAGCATATCCCAAAAGTCAAAAAAGCAAATATAATCCTAAAGAAAGAGGAAAAGTTACCTACAGAGGAAAAAGGCAGAACTATTCACATAACCATATCCATGTAGCCTGAAGCATATTGATTCACTAAGAAAGTAAAGTTGAAATGATAAATATAAAAAAAATCATCTACTTGTGTAGTTTGCGAGGTAATAAAATTGCTAAATGGCATTTGCTTGCAATGCTTTTGAGTTTCTGTGATGGACAGAAACTGGAATGCAGTGGGAATGATAGGACATGATGAGCAATTGTTTGAACAGTAAGTTAATGGCCCATGATGTTAATAACCAATTAAAATAGAGAAATAAAGTAAATGATTACTTCTGCAAATTTTCGGTAGCTAGTAGCACCCTGACTGTGTTTATGTTTAACTACCATAGTTAAAGAAAGGTCACATTTGCTCACTCTTCGCATGTAGAAAACACATGGTTCTATATGCACAAGTGCGCCAAATAAGAACTCCTGGGAAGAACATAGGTTAATAAAGTTATTTTTAGAGAAGACTTCAATTATAACTAACAATGTTGTATATTAATTGGCTTTCCAACACCATAACAAATACCCAAGATAGTCAACTTTCAAAGAGAACAAACGTCAGTCTTGATTCACTGTCTTAGAAGTTTCAGATGGTTGGTCCCATTTCATTGGCTCAGACAGCACATCAGAGCAGTAATATACAGTGAGGGGAAACTGCTCTTCACATGGCTGAGAAGAAGCAAAAGAGGTGCCTTCACCAGCACTCCCTCCCAATGACTTACAACTGTCCTGTTGAGTCCAACTCTTGATGTTTCTGGCTCCTCCCAAGAGTGCCGGGCTTAGAAATAAGCCTTTTAATACATGGGCCTTTGGGGGAGCACTTATGTTTGAGACTGTAGCAAACATTACTTTAATGAAAAAATATGATTCTATGGACCCTAGAGAATTGTAATCTAACTTTTCTGAGGAATTCTTCCAAAGGCTAATTACTAACACTCATGAGGTGTCTTATCTAAGGCTTGGCAGGTACATTCTTTTGCTTGGACCAAAAGGAGTCGCCACTGATTTCTATTTTGTCTCCTTCCTGACTTCCATATGCTCACAATCTACATTTAAGCATTGTGAAATCCTTCTGATATCAAACTTCAAAATTAAAACAGAGTCGGGTTGCTTTGCTGTAGCACTGAGTTCCTAGCCACTAATTCTTTGTGGATTTCAGAGTCTGGTTTCCTGCTTCTTTGCTTGTCTAAAACTATGTACAAATCAGGTTCCTCTTCATTCAATATTTTGTAATGTTTCCTCATTTTGCCTTTGGGAAGATCTCAAATCTTTATAAGGTGACTTGATGGCTCATCACCATCAAGTTTCCCTCTTACTCATCTCCCTGCCCACACACACTTCTACCTACAACATCCTCACTTCCTGTTCCTGCACCTGGTAGGCAAGACTCAACACCAGCCCTTTGCATTCTGTTCTCTTTCAGTGCTTTTTAAAGATTTTAAAGGTGTGTGTGTGTGTGTGTGTGTGTGTGTGTGTGTGTGTGTGTGTGTGTATTACTAATTATATATATTTATCATTATTTTCTGTGTATGGGTGGTTTGCCTGCATAAATATCTGTGAACCACATATATTCCCTGTAGCCTCAAAGTCAGAAAAGGTTGTCCTTGGGAGTGGGGTTACAGAGTTCTGTGAGCTGTCACATGGGTGCTAGGACTAGAACTCAGGTCCTCTGGAAGAGCAGCCAATGATCTTAAGTGCCGAACCATCTCTCCATTTCCTTCAGTGTCCTTTTTCCTTTTTGTTTTGTTTACTTATCTTCAGAATTTCATACACGACATGCATACTGTATCTATCATTTCACCCCTCCTTCTCCCCACTTTACCTCCTCCCATGCTTCCCAACTCCCTCTCAAGTTCACAACCTGTTCTTCCTTCAGTAGTTATTATTATTTTACATATACACACATAAAACAGACAGACAGACAGACAGACAGACAAAAACCCAAACCCAAAACCTACTGAGCCCATTGAATGTTACTTTTATACACTTAACTTATATTTAGCACTGACCACTTGGGACTGGATAACCTATGAGAGAGCTCATCTGTGAAGAAGACTGAGTTTCCCACTCAGCTGTAATTTATTGCCTATGGCTCTCTATGTAGGTGTGCACAAACTTTCTATTTACATTGGTATTTCCACTGATATTGTCATTATTCAGGTTTTGTTTAGGCAAACATATTGTTAAAATTTTAAGGGGTGCAGCATCTCTGTTATGCCTGGAAGACAGTATCTTGCAGCTGATGCCCTGGTGCTCTGGCTCTTACAATCTTTCTGCCCATCTTCTTTGATATTCACTGAGCTTCAGGTGTAGCAGTTGAATTGTAGATGTACAAATTGGGGCTGGGCACTGCTCATTTATTATCTCATTTTGACCATTTATGACTCTTTGTAACAACCTGTCTGCTGCAAAAGCAAACTTCTTTGATGAATGGTGAAAAACCACACCTACCTGTAATTATAAAGATAAGGGTTTACAATACAGTTAGAAATTATATTAGTTTAGGACAATGGCAATAATAGGTTTTCCTCTAGAGTTTATGATCTGTTCATCCATGGGTAGTTGACTAGGTTTACAGCACCCTGCTGAATTTCTTTCTATAAAATGGACCTTAAGTCTAATTAGACAGCTGTTGTTTACCGCCATGATAATAATGCTGCTATTGCACCATTGGGGAGATCTTGTGGGGGTGGCCATTCTTGTGGTTAGTGGAATTTCCAGCTAGAAGGACTATTGATTGCTTTTTACCCCTTGACCACGTGCATGGGGCTGTCTGATGCTGTGAGAACTTGTCCTCGGGGAGGAGGCTTGCAAGTCAGCTCCAGCTCAATTCCTCCAAGTCCCATTTCCAAAGTGGGTGATGTCTTTAATAACAGGGTCTTACCTTCAAATTATGGGAGGCAACCAATGCTCCCCAACTCAATAGCTTACTTTGTGGTAGGAGTCTTTTGGACTCCTCTCCCCAACAACTTGTAGGGAGGTTCCCCATGCCTGGTTGCATTGTTTGTTTTCCTACAGTGAGGAATCTTCCTATTATTGTCTCATCTCTTTTAAGCATTTTTCCAGCCGTGCCATCAAGGCTGGAGGTATAGCTTAAAAGTATAGCCCTTGATTAGCATGCACGAGCATTCTAGTTTGTTTCTTTGTGGCTATGTTAAAACACAGACCACAGCAATTTGGGGGAAGAAAGTTTATTTGACACCTAAGTTGCAGTCCATCATCAAGGGAAGAGGCTGAGGAAGGGACTGAAGGCATTTGTTTGGATGTAGGAGCTGAAGCAAAGACTAAGATGTGCTGCTAACTGACTTGTTTGTCCTGGATTGCTCAGCTTCCCCCCCTTCCCTCCCTCCCTCCCTCCTAACCTCCCTCCTAACCTCCCTCCCTCCCTCCCTCCTAACTTCCCTCCCTCTCTCCTAACCTCCCTCCCTCCCTTTCATCTTCTTCCTCCTCCTCTCTAAGATGGGATCTTGCTTTGTAACCTTGGTTGGACTGGAATTCCATATGTAGATCAGGTTGGACTTTCTAGAGATCCTCATGTCTCTGCCTCCTAAATGCTGGGATTAAAGCTATGCAGCATTCCTAGCCTTCAGCTACCTTTCTTATATATCCCAGACCCATCTGCCTGACTATGTCCACCTGCATCAATTAGCAGTTTAAAAAGTACCTCACAGACCTCTCTAAATGGAGGCAATTCATCAGTTGTGTTTCCTTCCTTTCCAGGCTGCTCTAGCTTTGTGTCAAACTGACAGCTGGACCTAACTATGACAATGGTGTTCTGAATTCAATTCCCAGATATGTAAAACTAAACAAAACACCCAGAAACCATTAACAACCAGGCCGTCTTACTGTGAGATCCACATACTATATGCATTTTTTTATTCCGTTCCAATCCCACACCCACTTACAAATAGTAGCTTTAAAATTCTTCAATGTTGTTCTTAGTCATTGTTTTAACCTTTCTTCCCTGGCTAGATATTCACCTCTGCCTGTTCTATTCACTGCTATGTATCAAACAGTTACAACTATGTCTGATGGAGCAGACACTCAACAGAGAAAGAAAGGTTTTTATTAGACAATTATCCTCTCCATTCAGAGAACAGGATGGGCAGGTCCTCTAGTAGTTCCTATAAATAGGAAGATTATTTCGTGAATAAGGAATTAACACAATTCTATATAGAGCGTCCACAGCACCACTTCCATACTATCAACACCTTTTCTCAGAGCCCTCCAAGAATGGAAGTTGGAAATTTAGCAGTCTTCAAATTTCAGTGCCATTAGCTATTATCTCAATGACCTGGGGGAAGGAAGCCTTTTACAACTTCTTCTGTGAGATGGATATTGTGTTAATTCAGCTCTCCTCATAAAGTGGTTGTGGGAATTACATGAGAAAATATATGTGAGATGCTGAATACAGAATAATGTGTTTTTACATAAATGCAATTAGGAAGCACTTTAGGACATACACTAGGAGGCCACATATTTCTCTATTATATTTACTGTTTTGTGGCTCAGTAAGATTTTATAGGTAGAGAAAAGATAATACTGATAATTCATATGTGATTTATCAAGACATTTGAAACATGAGTGCATAAATTTGTATTGGAGTTCTTAGAAGACAAGTCTACATTCAAGGGAAAGTATGAAATATATGATCAAGTTAAAGCATGTGAAGTCACTATTCTCTTTTTCTATTCTACTGATAATCAAGAAAAGAAAGTCTCTCCATATCTCTAAGTTAACAATATTTTCTTAAATATTATTTTATGTGGATGATGAGTTTTCTTTTATATCTTTCAAACAAGACTTTATTATTTTGCAGTATGTTTTTAAATTTTTAACCAAGTTTTTCTCTTTGCTAGACCATCTGGGCTCTCTGTTTAATTTGAAATATTTGGTATTTCCAATTAGCTTAAATTTGTCAGTTACACATCAGAATTAAATGGTTGCATTAGATTTTAATCACTTTTGGGAACAAATATTTGCATAATTGATTATCAGCTCTTGAGACTGTAGCTATTTCTTCAAGAACATTCTTTCATTAAATGTGGAGTTTTAAACCAATTGAAAATGATCTTTTTTTCGTTATATAAATCTGACTTTCAATTTTTGAACCCATTACCTTAATGTTCAATGCCATTTCCCATTTTGAAAACTCATTTTGTGTGCAAGTATTGGAAATGATCAGAGATATTACCAAGAAAATGACCAATAAGCCATAAAGCTGTTCAACTCATTTTTAGCACCATTTATTTGTTACTGGGAAAGTTTCACTCTAAATAACTTTGGAAGACAGTGTGAGCACATAAGTGGCAGTTTTCTGGCTAGAAGGATATACTGTTCTCTATATTTTATTTGGAATTTGTACTCTAGCTGTTAAACACACATGAAATGAAAGCCACTGTGGCTTTAAAACTGTTCTGTGGGGAAATGAACTTTAAATGGAATCAGAAAGAACAATGTGCCCAAAAGGTAAGTCCTTTCCAAATTTCATCTCAAGTCCACTAGACTAAGACATTTCAATGTCCACCACCTTCACCAACATGAGGAACCGTGTGGGAAAATACCAAACTGTTTTCTGCAACTGGTGTCCCCAAACTGGATACCTATTAAATTTCTTTTCCAATACTGAAAGAATTAAGCCAAGACCCAGAATTGAAGTTACACTGAGAGGGCTGGCGAGATGGCTCATTGGTTAAGAGCACCTGTTGCTCTTGGAGAGGACTCAGGTTCAGTTCCAAGCATCAATGTGGTGGCTAACAACTTATGTAACTCCAGTTCCAGAGGATCTGACACCCTCTTCTGAGGGCACTGCCCTTGTGTTGGTCACAAACATACATACAAACAAAAGACACATATACATTACATTTTTTTTAAAAAAATCTTAAAAATGATGTTCTGTTGAATTGGTGTGATTTAAATATGAACTTGAATTTCCATAATTCTCTACCACATATACCACATGGTATATCAGTTACAGGAGATGGTAGCTAAAATCTTCTTTATGAATCATTTTTCTAAACTTGTTAAAGACAACCTAGATTCAAGAGACAGTGGCAGCCCATGACTGTCGTGGCTCGAGCAGAGGACTCCAGGAAAGTCGCCTGTGTCATTAGAAGGCTCCAGATAATCACTCAGACTCAGGCACACTTCAGAGCGCATTTACTTTTTGCCTCTACTGAAAGTGGTGTGATGGTGTGGCCGATTTTTCTTTGGCTTTTAGTGGGATTAAGAGCCCTTCTTGACCGTTTCAGTAGTGCTTTGGAGCAGCTTATCAGATAAATAAGAATATAGCAATGCTTACTTAGTTGTCTTCCCTAAGCACCAAAAGATCCCTGGACTAAAGGAGCATTTGATGGGAAATGCTTTCAGCGGCTAACAGAGAGTGTGTGTTCACAGCAGAGCCTCTAGTTTCTTTTTCAGGTCATTACTACTGTTAACAGTGAATAGAGGAAAGAAAAAACATGTACGTGGACTTGTTACCCTCCTTCCAGCAAGAGTTGGGGATGGAAGTAGCAGGGCTTTGAATAATCTGATCCTAAATTACTGGTAGTTGCCATACCTCCTCTGTGCCCACAAGGCCAGGTACTCTACACTGACGCACATCATATGTGAAAAGCTGATGAAGAATCCGAGGACAAAAGAGGACATGAAAACAGTCTATCTCTGGCTTCACACTGCTCTGCAGGAAGTAGCAATGAATCCAAGTGTCTCTCCATAGAATTAGTTTGAAATTTGAACCTCAATGGTAAATTATTCTTCCTGACAAAGTCAGTAGAATACAGACCTTTCCCTCATAGCAGCGTATAATGAGGTCATAAGGAATAACGTACCTGGGGCTTAGTGGCAGAGTGTCTACCTAGCATGCGTAAGGCCTTGGGTTCCATCCGCAATAATACAATAACAAAAAGAAGGAATAGAATGTCGAGTTCACAAAAAAAGAGAAAAACACAAAAGCCTGACACCACCAGAGAAAGCCAGAGAAAGGATATTTCCCCAAAACTGTTTTCAGATTTGCTTGAAAATGTATATGATGTCAGGATATAGAGTTAAGAGTGAGTTTATAGAAACAACAGACATATATGACTTTTCACAACTTGTATATTTCAGCAGAAAACTGTCATTTCCTTACCTATAAGTTAGAAAGGATATAAAGCTAATAAACTAATCCCAAAACCTGTTATAGAGTTGAGGAGATTCACACACGCAGAGCTTAAGTAATGTCAGGCACATACATGCCCAAATATGTACTCCTGGCATTGCTGATAAGGTTGCAAAGAGTGAGCAAGTACATGTGAAACTCCAAAGCTAAGACTTTTATGTGAGGAATTAGTGGTTAAGTATCAATGGAAAAGAGAAAAGAAACATGCAGTAAAGAAGAGGATTCTCAAATTTAGGAAGAAGAACAACAAAGAAGCCTTAGAGATGAGGTTAAACGTTGGGGATGGAAAGGGGGCTCAGTGTCTAATAGCATGCACTACTCTTCCAGAGGACCAAAATTCTATTCCCAGCACCCACATTGGGCGGCTCACAACCTCTGTGATTCTAGTTCCAGAGGAGCTAATGTGTCTGACTTCCTAGGGTACCTCTACTCAAGTGCATGTACCAACAAATAGACATATATACACATAATTTGAAAGATAATAAATTTAAAATTTAAAATTAAATGCCATAATTTTTCTAAAAATTAATATAGGATTCATCCTTATTTTGCTTTCTATATTTAAGATCAAAACCTATATAGTCGATTACAGATGACTCTTATTTTAACTCAGAGTGACTCTTACTTTATTTTCAGTCCTTACTTTTCATTTGTTTTGAAATAGTTAGACATTTTTTATCTGCAAGCTTGTGTCTAATTTTTGTCTGTTTATTAGATTTTGTCTCAAAGAAAAGAGTGAAAAGGGACCATTCCTTTGTAGGAATCCTGCCTTAAAACTCTTCTATTTGTTCTGCCAATGTTAATATTACATAGGTGCATTTATATTGGCCTAACTGTGCTATCTTAAATAAGGCTAAATGTTATTGTAAGTTCTCATAAGCATCATTCAACATCCTGGTCTCCATGGAAACAAAAGAAAACATTCTGTTTTTGTGCACAGATCTCATCTTTCTAATCAGAGCAACTGGAAAAAGATACACTGGGTTTATTTCTCTTAGACCACATTTTGGCTAAGGAACCATTTCAAAGAGAGGTAACGTTCTTGGATCAGTCAGGTTTGGCGGGGAAAGGGGAAGCCACCTTAGGTATTTTTAGTGGAAGATACTGATACGATGAATTTTACCTTTATCCATCCATTGGAAAAATTGGAAAACCAAAGATCAGAAAGGCCTCTTTTAGAAAATTTGGAGGTGCAGGGGTTTCACAGAAGCTGCCAGCAATAGATGTCGTTGCCAGCAAAGCAGAAGCAGGAGCAAAAGAGAGAAACCCTGTTTAAGTGAGCCGGACCTCATCTCTTCCTCTCCAAATCTTACCATTATTCTCCATTTCCCTGTCTTCTGCTTGTGGACGCTCACCATCTGGTTATGATCAGTGGTTCATCTTGTTCTAGATTCCACCTAATCCTGGCCACTGGCGAGTGTCAACAGGGTATGAGAGGAAGGAAGAGAGTAGTTCTGCTTCTCCTTCTTCAGGGTTACCTCACAAAGACTCTCTTTCGATTGCAGGAGCTCAAGTTTGCTGTGGGATGGTCTGTATGTCAAACATGTTGCTTATTGGTCAATAAATAAAACACTGATTGGCCAGTGGTCAGGCAGGAAGAAGTATAGGCGGGACAAGGAGGAGAGAATTCTGGGAAGTGGAAGGCTGAGCCGGAGACACTGCCAGCCGCCACCATGACAAACAGCATGTGAAGATGCCAGTAAGCCACAAGCAATGTGGCAAGGTATAGATTTATAGAAATGGATTAATTTAAGATGTAAGAACTAGATAACTAGAAGCCTGAGCCATTAGCCAAACAGTTTAAACAATATAAGTCTCTGTGTTTACTTGGTTGGGTCTGAGCGGCTGTGGGACTGGCGGGTAGCAGAGATTTGTCCTGACTGTGGGCCAGGCAGGAAAACTCTAGCTACACAAGTTAGTCATTTCTCACATGTGAGTGTGTGCACATGTTTGCAGAGATATGTGTAGGGGCTAGAGGTCAACACTGGGTGTCTCCTTCAGTTACTCCTGAGGTCTCTCATAGAACCTGGAGTGCACTTCTTGGCTAGATTGACTGGATAGCACACTCCAAGGATTCCCCAGTGCTGAGGTTACAGATGTGTGCTGCTACCAGGCATTTATGTGATTTTTGCAAATCTGAACTCAGCTCTTCAGTGCAAGCACTGTTAGCAATTGAGTGACAGCCCCAGCTGCTTCTCCCAGGTTTCAAGAGCTTGTCCTTCCCTGTTATCTTTTCAGAGCTGAGGGGAGATAAGTTTTTAATGACACAAGGTCTTGTAGTATCCTTTGGAATTCCACCACATCCTGCAGCATCTTGTAAATATTACTTAGTGTGTGAGCACCCCTCCAGTCATTCGAACATGGGAATGCTCATTGTCCTCTGGGGGAGCTTTAATGACAGAATCATTTCTACTATAAGCATCCAGCTAAAGTGTGGTATGTAATTATTTTCTGTGTCCCAGGAGACATACTTCAAAACTAGTAGAATGCCTGATCTATGGGGTGAAGCCGGAACAGCAGCAACGACCAAGCATCAGTCACTCAAATGATTCTGCCAGCAGGGATAATAAACCAAATCCACAACTTCATTCTTTGCGGGACTGCAGAGACTGATGTCATCATCAAATATCTGAGAGAGAATGACAGTGATTCCTATGATGTCCTTATTTAAACCTAACCACTTGGCTACTCAAATCAGACAGGCCATGAACAGTGACAGCTAATCATTCCAAACTTCCTCAATGATGATGCTGATTGCAGCTGTAGCTCCAGATGTGCTGTGTACACTGGGACAAACAAACACAGCTTGTCGCAGCTATTGATCTGCAATCCTTTCTAGTTCATTCCGATTGGTGAGGAAAATCAGAAGCAATTTGCATTTTGAGGAAGGAACAGCAGCGTATGTGTCCTCTGTGGAGCACACCCACTCTATGTCAAACTATGTTGACCCTTCTGCTCTCTAGCACATAACCTCTGCAGGAAGCTTAGTCATTTGGTAACAAGACATCTTGCTACTGATGGTATGGCACTCACTGATTTAGCTGAGGAGAAAATAGCAAGACTCGAAATGTCTTAGATAGATCTGAGCCAGAATGGGAAAGAAATGTCAAAGGCTTGCCACATTGGGGAAGTCTCTAAGAGCCCACGACTTGGGTCATGTTAAGTTAGTGTTCCTGTCCATTATGTTTTGATGCTAATTGGAAAAGGAAAGGCTTGGGGAGATCCAGTTTGGAGGAGATACAGCCCAGTGTATGTTATTTAACTAAGTCTGAGCTGCTGTTTTATTTATTAAGTCTGATACATACAGAACAAGGGAGGATCTTTATTCCTCAGGCTTGTAGCCAGTGAAATGGTGTCTATCTGAGCATCTTGGCTCTCCGTAGCCCTGTCACAGATAGATGACATACTAGAGCAGTGTGTATAGATTATTATTCTGAGATAAGCTTGCCTTTTAACTTACAAGGTTTTCGGTAGCACCATTTGTTTTCTTATGTCAATCTCATCTATAATATCACTTCCAATTATAAAGATCCCTATATGTCAAAGGAACGGTATTGCCTTAATTAGAGTTTCTATTGCTATGATAAAACATCATGACCCAAGGCAACCTGGGGAAGAAAGGCTTTATTTCATCATATACTTTTAGGTAACAGTCCATCATTGGAGGACATCAAGGCAGGTTCGCAAGCAGGGCAGGGACCAGGAGACAGGCAGGAACTGAAGCAGAGACCATGAAATTATGCTGATTGTTGGCTTGCTCCCCATGGTTTACTCAGCCTGCTTGCTTGTACCACCCAGAACCACATGTCCAAGGATGGCACCACCTACAATTGTCTGGGCCCTCACAATTTGTCAGTAATAAACTGCCCTACAGGTTGATCTACAGGCTGATCTTATGGAGGCATTTTCTCAATTGAGGTTCCCTCCTCTCAGATGATTCTGACTTTGTCAAGTTGACAAAAAAAAAAAAACCTATCCAGCATAAGGATTAATAAGATTACCCCACAAAGTTACTCTGTATTTCTTTATATAGAGGCAGAGAGGCAATAGGCTAGGTGATATAATAAATGACCTTCTGTAGGCTCAGTTTCATTGATACATATTATATTAACTCACTTTGATTTGAGCTTTTATCCTACACAATGAAACATACATGTATGTGTGCCTGGCTGTGATCCATGGCAGTGTTTGCATTTTTATTTGTGTATTATAGTTAGAGAGCTTGCATCTGAGAACCAGAGGTTGGAGTGGAATCCTCTTTGACAATTCTTTTGAAAGACAAACAAAAAAATAAATTAAGATCCTTCTTAATCCTTCCTTCCTTCCTTCCTTCCTTCCTTCCTTCCTTCCTTCTTTCTTTCTTTCTTTCTTTTTCTTTCTTTCTGTGGTATGCACATTTATGTATGTGTGCATGCACATATGTAAGCAAAAGCCCATACATGCACAGAGGAAAGCCAAAGGATGACTCCCTCAATCATTCTCCCCTATTCCCTTGACACAGGATCATTCACTGAACCTGAAGGCTGCAGTTCTGGTGTTCCTAGCCTGCCACCTGCCTATCTCCATCCTACAACACTGGGATCACAGGCATGCTGGGCCATGCCTGACTTTTATGTGGATTCTGAAGTCCTCATGCT